>OZ020304.1:22048572-22188581 GCA_963971305.1 Arcuatula senhousia | reverse complement strand
TTGAAGTAACAACGCCTCGTTAATATTTTTCCAGTTTTACACACGTGAACTATGTGCAGATATTCAATTATATGAAATAGCCAGGAGTTATGTTAAAATTATAAGAAATAATCTCCGTTCTTTTCCAATTACATGTAACTTGAGATAATTGACATATACATACATTTATTTCTTTTTTCTAAAGCTGTAAAGAAATGGTACAAATTAAAAAATATGAACAACCCTGTGTTTACAAAATATTGAGTGCTTTATGCCAAAATAAAACAATTTTATTTTAATCATTACATATATATCTATGAAAGATACATGTATATTTATAAACAAGTAGGCTAACACCCATCGGTAATTTCTAACGTTTATCAAATAAATCATAATTTTTAGGCATATATTTGACTTAAAGTAATTGACCGCTTCATACACATGATATCCCAAAGAATATAGTTCTTTCAAAATTGACAATTATTTCAATAACATCATGTTCATGGAGTGTTTCTTTTGACCAAACTATGATAGATGGATTAAACCGTCCACCCTTATAACAGGGTACTAGTATTTTTGTGCCCGTCTTAACGCGACTGAGTGACATGGTAATGGTCTTCGTCCGTCCGTCCGTGCGTCCGTCACACTTTCGTGACCGCAACTCCTTTGAGACTGCTCAACGGATGTTGATGAAATTTTGTAGGATTGTTTGTCATGATATGGAGTTAAATATATCGTACCGCCAGTTTGATTCGACAAATTTTACAGGAATTATGGGATTTATCAACTTTGTTCATTTTAGGTCATAGGAACACTTTTTGAGCACAACTCCTCTGAGACCGTTCAACGGGTTTCAATGAAGTTTTGTAGGATTAGTTGATCCTATCCCAATGCAATATAATTCTTCAAATTTAAGTTAATTCTAAACTTTAATACGGCGGCGGGAGACATTGGCTACGTGTAGCAATCTTGTATTTTCATATTGAAATAGCAACCTGTTTTGTTTTGTATAATATAGCCGTCAAGGTTTAATCGCATTTGAATGATCGAGGGACTATATCAAATATTTGAGCTAATGCATAGACGGATACACTTCCTTCTATGCGTTAACTAAATAAACTTTAAAGTCATAGAGCCTTCATATATATTAGTTTCGCAATTACACAAAAGAATGAAATAACAGATATATGCATATTTGTTTAACCTTTCAACACTTAATATTATAATCGACTTTTACAAACATATTTTAACAGCTGTATAATATATAATAATTATAAACTTTTGTCGAAACATTTCTGTACCTGTACTTGTGCTTACGAAATGACTACTTCGACTGATAGTTATTCGCATAACCTTAATTGAAAATTTTCATTTCTAAATTATGATTTTCCGAACTCAAATTGTTAGTATAATTATGAGAATATGTAGTCAAGAAAGGCCGGCAATTTTGAAACTGTGTTAATTGACTTTCTTTTTTGTTAGACAGTATAGTTTTTCGGTACAAAAGATGAATATAAACAAATTTGTAGTATTGCTAAATAATATTAATTCATCATACATTGAATCAAGCAATATACAATAAAGGCTTTACTAGGGTGTGCTTTATTTTTAATAGTTGTAAGCGCATAATACATGATTAAGCGGGATAATTCATTTTTACCTTTTTTGGACACTGCTTTTTGTTCAGTTTCTCCTCTTTTAACAATGCAATCGAGTAAGCTTTGTGAAAATTTGAATAGCTTATGTTAAGATAACTTACACTAAATATCCTCTCCATCTGATGTATTTTATCCTTTAATTAATCAAATTTCAAACGGCATAGTTTTATTTCTTAAGCTTTTGTTTGTATTTGTCTTTTTGATATTTGCTGTTACTTGTTTAAGAAGGGGTCTATATGTGACTATTTCAGGACTGGATTTGAATTATATGTATTTTATTTAGACCATGGGCCAATTGCAGAACCGCGAGCAGCGCCTAGTGGCCTCGTTGAAGGCTGCTGGCGGTTGTTCATAGTGTTTTTTTCTGACTTGCCGCTTGATTGTGAGCTGTGTCGCGTACACTTGTTCCACATCTCATTATTATCTATTAGGTTATTGCATTTGTAATCATAGGTCAACTTTAACTTTATAGTTGTTAAAATGTAACAGCTGGGACGAGTTTTGCAATATTTTAAAGGCTTTAATACTTTATCTTGCTGAAGTAGAATTTGACAGGAAGGGTTTGGCTTTACTTTAACACCTCTCATTCTTTCTGTTTGTGGTGTAGGGAATCTTAAAGTTTGCTTTATGAACACATTTCATTTGTGTAGAATTAGTAACTTGGTTAGGACATTAACATTCTCAGCTTGTAAATGTACGTAGTTGTTAAATTTGAACTTTAAGCATTCTATATAATGTAAACATATATAAAACTTATATAAAACTTTGTATTATAAGATAAACATGTACATTATCTTTAGACATTTACATTTACAATGATAGAAGCTGTTTGTAATGTTATTTTAATAAACTGCGTGTTCAATAAAGCCTTTCTTTATTAAATGCGTTAAAAATATTTCACTTTTTCTATTTGCAACTGTTAAATGATTTGATCGTTCATTTTCCCGCTCCAAGTTAATCATTTTCAGTAGGGTTTTCATTGACTTAACTAAAAGTACCCTTTATTTAAACTGATTGCATTTTATGCACTGTGCAAACTATAAATCTAGCTATTACTTTAATTGTGACAAATTTAATCTAAATTCTAAACGTGTGTCTGCTGTTTATTTCGGCCTAAAAAAAACACTTATAGACTGGGTATTCTATAATCAGATAGCTTAGTTTTCATCGGATAAAACTATTTTCTTTGACCATTTTCCAAGCAATAGTTTTATAAGTTTATTTTTTTAACGTTCAAAGAAAAATAACTCTAGGATTCAAATCAAAACTCAAGTCTTTGATTTTTGTCTCGCCTGCGACTTAAGTCGCTGAAGGCGAGACATAGGTATTACTTTCCGGCGGCGGCGACGGCGTAAACTTTTTTTGTAAGACTTTTGGGGAAAATGAACACAAGAAAAGTATAATAGCTAGGCATCTGATATTTGGTATAGAAACAGTTGGGGTTATGGTCTACACAACTGGCACCTTGCCATTTGACCCTGACCCCAATTGTATGGTTCAGTGACTCTGTGAACTTAGATGTTTTTTCGGGCCAAAAAACCCTTTGTAAGACTTTTGTGGAAAATGAATTACAAGAAGGGTATAAAAGCTAGGCATCTGATATTTGGTATATGGACAGTTGGGGTTATGGTCTAAGCAACTGAAACCATGCAGTTAGACCCTGACCCCAATTTCATGGTTCAGCGACTCTGTGATCTTAGATGTTTTTTTGGCCAAAAAACCCATTTGTAAGACTTTTGTGGAAAATGAATTTGCTGAAAAGTATCATAGCTAGGCATCTGATATCTGGTATACAGACACCTGGAGTTAGGGTCTATGCAACTGGTGCCATGCCATTTGACACTGACCCCATTTTCATGGTTCAGTGACTCTGTGGACTTAGATGATTTTTTTGGATTATTTAAACTTTTGTGGAAAATAAATTAAGTTAAAAGTATAATAGCTAGGCATCTGATATTTGGAATACAGACATTTGGGGGTTGGGTCTACACAACTGACACCATGTTGTGTGACCCAATTGTCACGGTTCAATGACTTTGTGAATGTAGATGATTTTTGGGTGGAAAATGAGTTAGGGAAAAGTTTAATGTTATAGCTAGGCATCTGATATTTTGGGATTATGGTATACACAACTGACGTCACCATGTAATGTGACCTTGACTCCATTTTCATGGTTGAATGACTTTATAGTGAATGTTGTGTGTTTTTTTCATTGTTTCTCAATAACTATGGTATCAAGAACAAACGTCAGTCATTTTTGTGATGGTTAAATGGAATTATGCCATCTGTCACATGACCTTGACCTTAACCTTTCTGAAGGCCCAGCTAGACCTTCAATGAGTTCTGTGATGGTGCCGACAGGCGAGACATACTTTAGTGTCAACTCTTGTTTAACATACCATGCTAGTGATAGTCTAGAAAAGTTATCTTTCAATGTACGACAAGATCTCGTTGCTATTGTCTGTTTTAATTTGCTTTGAGCTTTGGTTCACTTGACAGTTATTGCCCCATCTGACAAAAAAAGTTATGACTATTGTTTTTGGACAAATATATCAAGTAAATGCTGTATAATTAAACAGCTATTTAACTTATACACTTTGTCCGTTTGTATAAAAAAAATATTTCCTGACTTTTGCTTTCGGTTGGTTGCCTTTTCCCCACAAATACTGGTTTCAGGTAGGTTAATTTTGGCATTTCATTCTTGATAATTAGATATCTGCATATATTACTATCAATTCAGCGTTTCAAATTCGGTAACGAAAAAAAAAACTCTATGACAAAAAGACATCTGCACTCATCTTCGGGATGGGCTTGATAACTTTATAAACCTTTACTACCAATTTTCTCGGTTTAAACTATTTCTTACCACTGGCAATGCTCTGATCGACATAATTGTCCCTGATAACTATTCATCATTTGTAAAAAAAGACTTCCTTGATTGACTTCCATCTTTTTGTTTGAGTTTTGGTTTGGTCTTTCTTGCAATAATATTTACATGATTGTACAATAATAGTTTTCTGCTTACGTTTGGGAATAGTTTAAGTATTTTATCATTAATTTTCAACTATCATTCTTTCATTGTTCCTCGGTGCTTTGCGTATTTAAGGAATGGTTTCCAAATCATCTAAACATCTCTGGACAATGCTTTACTGACCCAATTGTACTGGTGCAAAAATAATCGGATATTCCCATCGATACTAATATGACACATTATTATTCAAATTTGATAATTTTACATCAGAATTTAAGGTTTCATTTATGCTGAATATAGGTACATATTAAATAATTGTTCTCTTTTCGAATTTGATATCTGTGTAATTGTTTACTTTTTACATGGAAATGTAATACATGAGATGATAAACTTATTACTTTAACTACTGTGATATGTTTTTATACTCATTTCTTCACTAAAATGAAATATCCATCATTTGATTGAATCACAATTGTATGATTATCTATGAAAAATGTTTTTTAACGCAAGGGTTGTTTTCGTATAAAAATATGATGAAAATAATATTGGTGACATTCACAAGCAATCGATAAAATCTTTATAAATATCCATGGTTATTTAAAAATAAACTCAACAACAGAGGGCGTTTTCAAAATTTATTGATGTGCTACGTGTCTCGCATAGGAACAAAAAGGTAAGTAATTGCCAGTGGTGATTGCATCTTTTGTTTTTCTTCTGAACACCTTATGTTTTTTTAAACGTGTCTTATTGACACAATAAATATGAAAAAAGTATAGAATACAATAGCAAAACGGGTATACATTTATATTGTGTACTTGATAAGTTTAAGTTTAATCATAGTGCGGCAGGTTGTGTATAAAATCATTTTTGCAAGGCCATTACAATACGTTATCTGTTATATTCATATAAAGTTTTGTCAATTGACTTCTTGATGGTTTGAGCAAGAGGACATATTATGTATAAAGATTTTTTTCTTAAATTATATAATATAAAGATAATGTTTAACATGTGTACTTCAAACTGTCTAGGCAATTAAATTTGGTTCTTTATCTTTACAATTTTTAAAAGCGTAAAAAGTTCTAAGTTTTAAGCATATAGTTTCTTTTTTAAATTTAGAATTGGAAGGTCATGCCTAATTTTGTTTAGTTTAACTTTAAAAGACATATTGTCTACTAGAATTCCATTTTTATGTCCCTAATGTTTTGGTGTCATTTTGACCGAAACGTAGTAAAATAAAAGTCAAAATACACATATGCATTTATTACCAAAGCTTTAAACTTTAAAGTTTATTTGATTATTTGTTGACCTTCGTGACGATTTTTAGTACAATTAAGACGGTCATCATTTCGGATGTTTTGTTCCCGAAGTCTTTGATATGGTGATAAATCAAACAAAGTCAATGTGAATGATCAAAATCATCTTCATTAAATACGAGGCATTATTTTAATTTTCTTTGTTTGACAGCTTTGGTATTTTCGTCGCCGTGTAGATTCCTACACGGGCTAAAACCTCAAGATACAACGTCTAAAAATCAAATACAGTGCGCATGCTAAAGACGGGATATTAGAGCTCATGAATATGAATTATTGTAAAGCTTTACCAATATTATTAAGTGATGATTGTTTTTTTGATTTTTAGATTGATAGGGTACCCCAACTATATTTGTGTTGTTCATATGTTTAAAAATAGACAAGACAAACTGTCTGGTTGCCTTTTTTGTAAGTTCAAACCTTTCATTTTTCGTAGACAAATTATCCGTCGACAAATAACTGTTTGTTTGAAAACATACTTTTTATAAGATCTGCATAGCTAGACACCTTTTAATATTGTAAGTTTAAACAATAATTGTAAGAATTGTCTGACAGGAACTTACACAAATATAATTTTTTCAATAACATTTTCAAATGTTTTAGATGTATTTCGAAACTGTTTAAAACACCAGGTTTTGCTTCTTGTATTGCACATGGTACTTGGTTTGGTGTACCCGTTCGATTGTTTTAAGTAATTTGTTTAGTGTTTCAGAAATATGCATATACCGCATGAATGAATCAACTGTTTTTTTTATAAAAGATAATGAGATAATGAAATACGATATATTTTTTTTTCAGATAGAGTTGAAAAGTTAAATAATGTCGTACGATCAGGAACGCGTTTCCCTTTGGCTTAACGATATTTTAGAACATTTAGGAGTCTCAGAGGAAGAAAGGAAGACGATACGAATAGCAGAGACACGACATGAAATTATAAATACCCTGCTTGCAGATAGATTGTGTAATATGAGTAATTACATATTTGGAAGCAGAATGGAAGGGACTGTCTCTCCAGGTTAATAAAATTTAGGCTCATCGGGATTTGAACATTTTGAAAGGATTGTTAAATTCAAAATTGATGAAAACACCAGGTTTCTTTCCTTGTAATGCACATGGTCGATATCCTCGGTGCTGAATTTGGCTTCCTTGTTCGAACGTTTTGGTTTTGAGTACTTTTCGTTTTCAACTGTTTTGGATTTTGACCTTCCAATGTTCTGGTTTAAATGCTACTGATCAGAGGTTACTCCTTGAAATATCGATATATAGCATATCCAAATTAACCGTTTATACCCGCGTTTTGGTATTTATAAATGTATTTTTGATAAGGACATTTTGGTTGAACACTCTAAGTAAATTTGTAGTTAAATGCCGCATGAAATTTGCAGCCACGTGAAAGGATTGATATTAATCGGATCTGCTAAGAAACAGAAAAAAAACTAACGAAGGAATGTGACTTTGAGACATGAATGTCCCCCACTGGCCATAAACAGGATGTAGAAGTCCAACAGGTCTGAAAGTCACTTATGACGTACAGTTGGTTATGCTGAACGATCCTTCTAAGCTTCAAATCATTCTCATGTACAGTTTCAAAGAAAAGCTGAACGGAATTTCATAAAGACATACGAACGTATGTCTGTCCGTCGTAGCCTTAATAGTAAGAAAAAGTCGGACAGGATTGAAAGTCGCGTAAGACGTACAATTTTTCATACTAAAAAAACCTAGCAAGATTCAAATCATTCTTATGTATGGTTTCTGAGAAAAGCTTGATGGAATTTTACACATACAAACAAACGCATGTCTGTCTGTCCGTACCCCAACAGGAAGTTAACGTCCGATAGGTCTAACAAGATTCAACATTCTCATGTATGGTTTCTGAGACAATCTAGACAGAAATTCGTACGTACATACGAACAAATGTCTGTTTGTCCGTATCCCAAACAAGAAGTAAAAGTCCGACAGGTCTGAAAGTTGCTTAGGATGTTGTCATACTTAACCATCCTACTAAGTTTCTAATTATTCTGATGTACTCTTCTTAGAAAAGCTTATCGGAAATTTTCACAATAATCTTCATTAGGCCCAAACAGAAAGTCGAATTCCGACAGGTATAAAAATGGCTTAGGACGTACAGTTTGTAATACTGAACCATCCTTCCAAGTTTCAAATCATTGTTACATGTATGTACAGTTTCTGAGAAAAGATTGACGGAAATTCGTACGGACGGACGGACGGACGGACGGACGGTCATGAGTAAAACTTAATGCCCCGACATATCGTCGCGGGGGGGGGGCATACAAACAGAGCTAAAATCCTTCAATCTCACATTTCGTTTTATTGATGATGTCCTTTTACTAATCAATCTTCGATTTGGTGACTATTTACATCTCATATATGCAAAGGAACTTGAGATAAAGTACACTACAGATCCTAGCAGGCCCGATTCATATTTGGATCTAATTCTCGAAATTGACACACAAGGAAGACTTTGTACAAAGCACTATGACTAACGCAAAGACTTCATCTTTCCAATAGTAAACTTTCCTCTTCTTTGTATAAACACTCCGTCCGCTCCAGCACATGGAGTATACGTATCACAATCGATTCGTGATTCCAGATCATGTTGGGAGTCTAATGACTTCCTTGATAGAGCTACATGGCTGACAAGCAAATTGTTAACAGAGGGGTTCGTTGCCCCCAGGTTGTTGTCATCACTCAAGAAATTTTACGGGACATCATGTGCTGTTTAACAAAGACGGGATTTCTATTTTTCAGATGCGCACAAATGTTGTTTTGACATTAAATTTCAATAAGATGTTAAATGTGCATTGAAAAGAATTTTCAGTTTTGTTTTATAAATATATTACTTCATGAATGCAAAACCATGCATACCAATATAAATTACAAGTTCCAGACAATAAAATATACGAGCCAACGTTTAAAAAGCGTTGTTGTTCTCTCTTCTGAATAGATTTAACTTGCTTTTCAGATCTTGTCTATGATGATGATGTAATGTTTTGTAATGAACATCTACCTGTATCAGAATTTCTTTCCGATCTGACTTCTAAGAAATATGGAACTCTGATGCTTCTTGCCAATTCCAAGCATCAAGGATATGTAAAGCTTCAGTTTGTACGTAATGGTACACCACTTTATCAAGATGATATTCAAACATTGGACCCTCTCATAAGACAGTGTATAAAAATTGATGATGACCGAAAACTTATCTGGAGTGATGATCATAATCTTTTTCAATTTTTCAAACATGGCTGCGTACGACAAGGTCCTTCAGCTACAAAATATCATAACGGGTTGGTGAAAATTGACCATGTGCCTTCTCTGAGGTGTAAACGCTGGCCATCTGTAGCGGAGGAATGGATAACAAGACACCGACCTTTCAACTGGCCTTCAAGAAATACAGTAAAGAAATTTAAGAAAATGGGGTGTTTCCTTGTGCCTGTAGGTCATACTTCATCTGCTGAGAAACACCTAGAGCACAGACTATCTTTTTCATTGCAAGAAAGGGAGCTTATGTTTGGTTTAAACACCACACAATTTAGATGCTACGTCATGCTTAAACTTATAAAGAAGGATATACTCGAGCCGAAACTGGGAGATATAATTTCTTCTTATCATTGTAAAACAGCTTTATTTTACACGATCGAAAAAACAGAAACTACAGTATGGCATCTTTGTAATTTGATAAAATGTATTTTTTTATGTTTAGAACAACTGTTAGAGTGGGTTGCAGAAATGAACTGTCCAAACTATTTTATTCCCGGTGAAAATATGTTTAACGGAAAGGTTTCAGGGTCAAACAGACAAGACGTAACAGATGCGATTAAAGATGTACTAAACTGTGGTTTTCAGTTTTTGAAACAAATAAACTCGGCTCAAATAAATACATATTTTATAAACAAAAGAACAATAATAGAATCAGACAGGATTGAGAGATCAATTAAAAATTTAAAAGCGACAGATCAACTTGTTCTTGCCTCCTTTTTGTGTAATTTTCGCAATTGCCTATATGAAATTTACATTCAAGAGGTACAAAGTCAAGAATTGATGACATATTATGAGAACTTGTATGGATATATAATATGCTTGTATTATGATATAAATCGGCTTCTCTCAATCAAAACTGTAACCGAACACACCGAAGATGAAACCAGAGATGTTGTAATCCTTCTTGTACCTTTTTTCCGTCATACCTTCGGTAGTAATATTGCTTGCTTGTTGCAAAAAGACAATGACAACATGGTTAATTTGATTATTCATTTAATAGCGAAAGATCAATTCATTTTGGGACTGGATTCTGACCTTACCTCCGGTAGACTGAAATATGCAACATATTTATTTTATATTCAATCATATGAAGAGTGTGATAATGCACTAAGAGAAATTTCAAGAAAAATATCTAATGAACACATGACATCTTGTCCGTGCAGACCAACTAAACCGGCACTTACAAGACAAACTGTTCACATGGTAACTAAAAAACTAAATCTTCTTGAAGATATGAAAACGTCGACCTGTATTTGTTTGACTTTCCTTCCATCAGAATATGTTCTTGTGCCGCCACCTCTGCAGTTTGAGTATTATAGATGGTTTGGACTAAAATCCCGAACCCCAGACTGGCAAAAATGGTACGATTGGGTAGTTATCGACAGCATACCGTACTTCCATTTCTTAAAATATCTACTTGCACTAGAACAAAATCGTCCAAAAAGTGAAAGAATGAGTATCATACATAGTGGCGTGAAAAGTCTAGATGAAAATTTGCAGCATTTTGAAACAGTATTGAATGTCCTGTCATGGATGTACGCTAATGAAGGTGATGTTCCAAAAGCATTTAATTATCTCTGTAAATCAATGAAGTATCCAACGCATATATATGACGAAAGGAAAAAGGTCTGGTATCAAATACCAAATCTGTACAACGCAGCAAAATGGCACATACTAATTCTCTTGTTTGGACTGTGGTTTAGAAAAAAGAACACGAACTTTTGTTTCGAATGTCTTGCAATTAACGAAGGGAATTTGATCCAATGCATGTATTGTCAAGTTTCTCGATACTGTTCGTTTCGATGCTTGATAACGTATTGGCCAAAACAGATTCTGTAAACTGTTTTGTTCTCCTGAATTGATTTGAAAGGATATCCTATAGATCTGCAAGAACTTCTGACTGTATATAAGCCGACTAGATATTTACATTCCGAAAGCGTTATCAGAATTCAGCCGCCAAGAGTGAAAACAAAAACATATGGCTCGCACAGATTTGATATTGCAGGTGGTACATTATGGAACAATCTTGCTAGTGAATTGAAAGTGTTCTACAGCCTGGATGCTTTTAAATCAAGACTTACGACTTTCGTATTTTCGTAAGGCTTACTCCAATTTTTTTCTTACTTAATATCTTTTAAGTTAATTGACGATCCTTGTATCATTGAAATTTAATGCTCAGAAAATTTTCTTTTATCCATTTTTCGTTTGCTCGTTTTTTGTTCCTTTATCTAATTTTATTCTTTTATTTATTTTTTTTAACTCACCTGGACCATGTGAGCTATTGCAATCACTTGGCGTCCGTCGTCGTCTATCGTCTGTTAACAATTAAAAAAAATAGGATGTCCTGTACAAAATTTGTGTTTCGATTTCTGATCCGTCAAAAAACATGGTCGCCATAGCTAAAAATAGACCAGGGGGTCAGAGTACTGTTTTTGGCTTGTAAATCAAAAAGTATATGAGATAGAGAAATCTGATGCCACCTTTCATCTTCAGTATCAAAAGCTCTACAAAAGTCTCTATTAAGTCGTAGCTGTCAGATGACCCCTTACAGGGGTAATGGCCCTTTAAAGGTCCAAAATAGCGTTGTTTTTTTCATGTTTTGCTGTATAGAGTGAAAACTATTACAATAGAGAAAAGCTGCTGCTTGCTTAAACCTTCAGCTCATTGAGCTCTACAAAAGTATCCATGGGTGGACGCTGTCAGATGACCCCTTACAGGGATTATGGCCCTTTAAAGCTCAAAAATAGCGTTTTAGCTCACCTGGGCAAAGGCCATGTGAGCTTATACCATCACTATGTGTCCCTCGTCGTCGGTCGTCCGTCGTCGTCCGTTAACAATTTCAAAAATCTTCTCCACTGAAACCACTGAACCAATTAAGCTGAAACTTTGCAGGAATGATATATGACATGTTGGCTACGAACGATCCGCATTTTATATTGATCCAATGAAAAAAAATGGCCACCGTTGTTAAAAATATAGCAGTAGGGTAAAACAGCAGTTTTATTGCAAATAACTCTAAAAAATTTACAGATATCAACATTCTGGCTAAGTTAAATTGATCAGAAGGTCAAGATCTACCCACCCTGAAATTTTGAAGAAATTTCAACAAACCATGTGGGAGCTATTGCCCCTTTTCCTGATTTTTCCTGCGTTTTGGACTTATTTTGCCATATATCCCAACAATAGTATAAGATGTTGATGTAATTTTACAGTGTATTGTTCAGCTAAGTAAGCTGTACAAAATTTTTCATTGGGTCGAAATTGTCAGATGACCTCTTATAGGGGTTATGGAGCTGGGTTATGGCCCCTTAAATGCCAAAAATAATGGTTTTAGCCTTATAGATTGTGAACGATAGAAGATAGGGAAAAGGTTTTGCTTGCTTAAATGTTCAGCTGATTGGACTCTACAAAATTGTCAATTAGGCCAAATTGTGAAATGATCATAATAGGAGTTATGGACCCTTAACTGTCAAAACAAAATGGATTGTACGTGAAAGATTGTATACCATAGAAGATTGTGCCACACATTGCTTAAATGCTCAGCTTTATAGAGATTTCCAATGTTTTCATATCATGACGGCTGTTGGCAATGTTATATACTAGTATAGTTACATTAAGTCATTGAAGCCAGCTGAGCGATTCAGGATCCTAGAAGCCTCTTGTTTATGTTTTTGCTCTATCTAATGAAAACTAAGGCAGATAGAGATAAGCTGTTGCTTGCTCAAACCTTCGGCTCATTAAGCTTTATAAAGGATGCATTGTTGTCTGATGACCACTTTAAGGGTTAACAATTCATAGAAGATACCCTTTTAGCTTCAGGACCAGGTGAGCAATTCATGCTCCTGGGAGCCTCTTGTCAATTCTTAGATACGTTTTGATTTTTGATTAATATATACATATACTATTACAGGAGTTTGTCTTTAATGCCGTGTGGAGTTAGGCGAACAATTACCCGTGTTGAAGATGTATGCTCTTTATTTTTTTTAGATATGGTGTACTTGTACATGAAGTTATTTCCCATGTGTACACTTTGTTTTTAACCACTATCTAAATTTATGTTAATTTTAAAACATAAGGATTAACTTCCTCCATCGTAGCCATCATTGCCCTTAGCTATATATATTTGGATTTCGTTTGGTTTAATGCATTTTGAATATCTTTTGAATTGTGGATTTCCTTTGTTTGGGTTCTAGTGCTGCTGGTGAGGAATAATTTTCCGAAATGGCCATACAGCTCATAAAAATTAATTGCAGTTGGAGTAGACATATATGTTGTGGTCTCATGTTCATTTACTCCATATCCTTTCATTAATTATTTTTTACATGAGTTTGTTTTTTTATGCCGTGTGGGGTTAGTAGAACAAATCCCCGTTTTTAAGATGTATGCTCGTTATTTTTTTAGATATGGTGTACTTGTACATGAAGTTATTTCCCATGTGTACACTTTGTTTTTAACCACTATCTAAATTTATGTTAATTCTAAAACATAAGAATTAAATCCCCCTATCGTTGTCTTGCCCTTAGCTTTATCTATTTGGAAATCGTTGGTTTTATGCATTTTGAACATCTTTTGAATTGTGGATTTCCTTTGTTTGGGTTCTGCTGCTGAGAAAAAATGTTCCGAAATGGCCATACAGCTCAAACAAAATAATTGCAGTTTGAGTTAACATATGTGTTTTTAGTTTTAGACTTGTAAAATACATGTATTGTTGTAAATTAAATTTTCCTATATTCGATGGATATTGTACATTTTGTTTTGTGTATTTTGATTTATGTTTTGATTGTAAAGAGCTTAGAGTAACTGTAATAAGTTAATGCGGTCTTTGAATACTGTTAATGATAATAAATACTATAGATAAAAGAGAAGGTAGCAAAGAGGCACAAATGGGGCATTCGAGTGTCAAAAGTCCAGAAGGCCAACGATAAAACAAGTACAACGAACGAGAACAGCATAAAGAAATACAAAAACACACAATTCAACCGAAAAGAAACCACCAACGCGAACTCAAGTCGTTACGAGAGTGAATTCAGGTGCTCCGGAAGAGTCGGCAGTTCCTGCGTGCTGAAGCTCATCCGTCGGCCCGCATTGCCAATTTCCAATTCAGTGTTCCTAATCCAATAAAGGAAGACAAAGCAAACCCCAATGACAAAACCTTAATCTGCACTCATCTGAGAGATAGAAATACCATAGTTGTCTATGAGCGCACGATGTCTTCTGTAAAAATATTTGAGTGAAAACAGCACTCCAGGAGCAACATGAGCCTGTGTTAGAAAAATTTTGTGCGAAACGTAACGCTCTGCCAAGGAAATTGATGTTCTTCCTGAAAGTTCTGGAGTAACGAATCAATTGTGATATGTAAACACCATAACCTGGAGCGGACGGAATGTTGCTACACAAGATGGGAAAGTTGACTATTGGAAAGTTGACGTCATCACCGTTGTCATGGAGTTTTGTTGAAAGTTTTCCTCGTAAGTCTATTTCTGGAAGTAGATCTAAATATGAAGCAGACTTCCTTCAAACCGCCGTGTCCTTTATCCCAAGTTCCTGAGGATATATGAGATGAAGAAAAGCGCCAACTTGGGAATGGTTCAGTGAAAGAATATCATCAATATATCGGAAAGCGAGGTCGAAAGAGAAAGCTAGTCTACGAACGTTTTTGTCAAGAAGAGATTGTCAGAAGTCTGCTTCATATATGAATGAAGAAACAAATCAGTAAGCGAAATTGAATAAAGACAATATGGTAATTAATTACAAGAAAAAGATAAATTCATTTTTTGTATAATGACGGGACTATTGATTTAATGAGATTCTTTGTAAAAAGTATAAATTGGACAATCCAATTTCGAAAGTCAGCCGACACAAAAAACGACTTCAAAATGACAAAGCCTCAACACACCAAAACGCAAAAAAAGAAGCACATGACTTTGATCTTATTTTGAACTGAGTTCACGTTTATGATTGTGGTTTGTCTGTAATGTGTGATTTTTTATGTTGTGTATAGTTAGTTTATGTAATGAATTAATGTCTATAGATTTTTTATTTTTTTTTATTTTTTCGACATTGGTACACCTCTGATTCTCTCAACTGCAATCAGTGCAAACGAGAGTAAAATCTGCTGTTTCAAAAAATTAAAGAGTGTATGATTGTTGCAAAACACCCGTCGCAGTTCTTATCAATCCGGTAAAGGACAATATTTAAATAGAATCTACACTCACAAAAAAGGAGCTGGCGGTTGTAATCAATATAATCATTATGATAAACATAAAACTAGTAGTTACCACAAGACATTTCATCAATAAACACTGTCGTTACTAACATGGTCAAATTTGACAATAATGGAGGACCAATAAAAAGTAACTGAAAGCTTTTTTTGAATTTCTCAAAATAATGTAAACGCGTGTATAACTTTCAATGTATAACGATGACTAAGAACAGTTTGATCATCAGTTTTTATAAAACACACATAATCCCCTGAATCTTCCTTTTTAATAGTGTCTATAGAAAAAGAAGTTGTTCCATCGTGTGGCAATGGTCTGAGCTTCACGTATAAAAAGAAATATTCCACCTTGACCCACTTAACTGATAATATTCTCCTCTTGGTTTCTGGCTCAGCTGTAAATGTTATACTATGTCCAGTGAATTCCTTTGCAATATCAGTTGCTAAAGGCAGTGCTTAAACGAAAACACATTGAGTGCATTAATTATTATTTATCAACTACGACATTCTTATAAAGGTCGCAAAAGTGGCTATTGTAGACAGAAAAATCATCGTTTCAGCAGGTTTTTGGGAGGATACAGAGATTGAGCCAATTTTTACCTAAACAATTTTACTAGAGAAATATTTATATTATCTTGGTTAATGAAATAAGATAGCAGAATGTTGAGGACAAGTTGTTCCACCTTTAAAAAGCAAAAAAAGTAAACAGAATGAGTGCTTATGGACGATGTTTCTTAAAATTTAATAATCTTTACCTTTTTTAGAATAATAATTACAGTGATTATTATTTATAAATGTTGGTTATTTTGTAATAACATGTAAGGATGGTCACTCCTTAACTTTTTTTAATCAAACATTTTATTTTTTTTTATGGAAATGATAGATATCTGTCCACATTATAAAATGAATGAAAGAATACCATGTGTCCGTATGCTCGTTTCCGAGATATATGACGTCAAAAATTTGGCGGGAATCCGGGCTCCTCTAAATTTTACATAACTTTACCGTCTCGTATTTGGTCTCAAATACCACGAATTTATATCAGGCATTTCAATAAATTTTATTTAGTTTGTTTCTAAGGTCTTTATGATCAGAAAATGTCAAAAGTAGGGTTCAGGGTGCAAAATAATTCTTCAGTAATTAAAGGAAAAGTCTAGATGAGTTCCTGAATTAGACTGAAATTCTGAAACATGAAGAGTGACCATCCTTAACAGTAGAATTCGTGTATATAAAATGTCAAGTAACTAAATGTGAAATTCCTTTTAATTTATAATACTAGAATAACTCATAAACCAACACTTACCATGAACACATATAGTGATTCTGTTTGTTTTTTCTGGTGAAAATGGAGGGAAATCAGTCATATATTTTAGCACATAACCTTTTGCTAGAAAAGAATTCAATACATCTGAATTGTTGAATGGCAAAGGTAATCCATTTGTCACCATGCATCTGTATATTCCTGTGTCTGTAGAACTAAGTCGATTACTTACACCTCGACAGATTCCAAGTATTTCATCCAAATGCCTTCTCTTATCTCTGACTGATTTGACAGCAATATTTGATCTTTCCGTCTGTGGCGACACTTTTACCATTTTAACTGACTTCACTGGTAACCTTGAGTTGACTGTACAATCAACTGAAAGTTTACATCCTTCGATCACATCATAGACGTGGTATTTTTCATCTATATATATGAGGTAGGTTTCATCGATATTTACTGTCACTTTAGATACATGGGGTCTAACTAAAATATATCAAATACTGAGAAAATTTAAGCATTCCCTGTCTCAAATGCATATGGTATGTATATCTAAGTACTAATAGTGTATGCTTTGGCATCCTTAAATTTTGCATTGGAAGAGGTGCT
This sequence comes from Arcuatula senhousia, assembly GCA_963971305.1. Taxonomy (NCBI): domain Eukaryota; kingdom Metazoa; phylum Mollusca; class Bivalvia; order Mytilida; family Mytilidae; genus Arcuatula; species Arcuatula senhousia. Next base: position 22,171,297 of record OZ020304.1, on the reverse strand, counting down.
TGACTGTGGTCAAAAGGCTAGCAAAAACTGAACTTTAAAGTGTTGTGGAAATATATCAAAAATGTTTTCAGGATTCAAAATATATGTTAAAACCTTTTAAACTACGTGTCAGAGTCTTTGTATTTGATCGTAAAACAATTAAACAATTTCTGCAGTTATATTTTGTCTTAAGTTAAGTTTTATATTTTATATTATAGTTTTGGTATTTTTGGTTTTAATTCCCCGAGGTTAGCCCGCTCCGGCACCAACACTTTTGAGTTGGAGAAAACATCAAAGCTTTAGATTATCCGTCTTAATTTCAAAATTGTCCAAACCCTAAGGTTCTTCCTACCCAAGACATAGGTTGAATATCTAAGTAATAATTTGGTTCCCCAGTTTGGTATTTTTGGTTTTATTGTTCTATGCTCTTCATATTGATATAATGTTTGGCATTTTCAATATTTTTGGTAGAGCGCCTCTGATGAGTCTTGAATAGACGAAACGCGCGTCAGGCGTAGCAAAATTTATTGTCTGGAACTTTGTTGTCATTTGTATTTTAATGTATAAGATTTATCTTAAAATAAAGTGAAATTGTATTTTTCGGCATATCAGCAAAGGGAGAAATTTTTCGTCACAATATGCAAATTCTGATCACTTTTTAACATTTTTTAAATGTACAAGAAAAAAAATTAACAGCACCAACTTTTTAAATTTTCGAATGCAATATACAAACCTTGTATAATATATCACAATTAGAATTTTTGTTAACATAAAAACACAGAATATTCGAAATTTTCTTTTACATAAAGTATAATCTTTGGTGTTAGTTATTATGAAAAAAAACCATGTTTTTTTTCAAAGCTAAACATTGACAAATTTTAAAGAAGATTCAATCACAAGAAAAAAAAATGATGCAAGGGTCATGTGTTTCTTTAATACATGTACAAGAAATACACGAAAAATATATATTATTTTTAAAACAATTGGATCAAAGTACAAGCAAAAACTAAATGACTTAAAAATATGCGGATATCTGTATTACTAATAATCTTAACTAGAATATTATTATCTGGTAGAGTCGAAAAAATAACTAAGTTAATAAGAACTGTGATGTTTGGTTGTTACCCATGGTAGGCTAAGAACAAACACAGAGAATTTCTGATGAACACACTAACTGATTGAAGAAAACAGTAATCGTTTTGCGATCTTGATGAGGTGGGTATAGTTTGGCATTAACACAAGGTACGAACACGTTTTCTTTCTTTGTGCCTCATAAATTTGATTGTTACAAAAATCTCCACACAACCATTTTTATCATGGTCTAAAAAGTAAATATTTCCTTAAAAAAAGAATTTTAATGGAATAAGGAATTATTTTGTTCTTTTATAAAATCTAGGAAAAAGAAGCAATAAAACTTTACCTGCAAGAAAAATCAAAAGGGTAACTAATCCTGCAGCTGCCTTTCCCCCTGCTGTATCTATAAAAGAAGCACAACATTCAAATTTTCCAATTTGAATGGAATTAGGAAAAGTGTTGTTTTTTCATATATATATGAATCAATCTCTCACAGCGGCTTTGGGGTTTTTCATTATCATTATGATGTTTAGAAACATACAAATGTGGAAAGTTAAAATGTCAATACCAAGTAAGAACGAATGTGAAAGAAGCAAAGGTGTACCAAAGGGGTAATCAGTATCATAAAACCGTTAAGACAAAGACAAAACCGGCAGACGAAAAATCATCACAACAAAACAAACCACATAACAACATAAAACACACACACATAACAACAAAACCACATTCAGCAACGCGAACTCAAGTCGAAACGAGAGTGAACTCAGGTGCTCCGGAAGAGTAAGCAGTTCCTGCTTGCTATAGCACACCCGTCACGTTGCCAAAGATCGATTAAGTGTTGGTCAAATCCGGAAAGGGTGACATTGAAAAACTCTATGTCAAACCAACATCTGTGCTCATCTGAGAGATAGAAATCCCGTATTTGCATACAAGCACATGATGTCGTCCGTAAAATTTCTTGAGTGATGACAACAACCTGGGAGCAACGTACCCCTGTGTTAACAATTTGCTTGTCAGCCGTGTAGCTCTATCAAGGAAGTCGTTATACTCCCCACATGCTCTGGAATAACGAATCAATTGTGATACGTAAACTCCATATGCTGGAGCGGACGGAATGTTGCTACACAGAAAGGTGAATTACATCTTTTTCACCTGTGTATTAAAAAGGCGATTTCTTAGACCTGAATTTTGTATTAAAAATACACACTTTGCTCAGAGGGGTGTTAATTTTATTATATTTACACCTGCTGAGGTCCCCCATGCTCTTTTACGGTTGAGGTGATGTGCAAAACTGACCAACAGTTGACATGAAATTAACTTTTTAATAGTGTTAAGTTGTATAAAATTGTATGAAAATTTCTCCATTGTACTTTTATCTTAACTTTAATAATGATTTATAATGATGATGTCCTTTTTTGTTTGCTATAAGATTGTTTTTCCTTTATCCTTTAGAGAAGGAAATTGAAATGACAACATAGTTCCAGACAATATTTTTTGCTTCGCCTGACACGTGTTTTGTCTATTCGAGACTCATCAGAGGCGTTCTACCAAAAAGATTGGAGATGCCAAAAACTGTTAGAACTAAGATGATCAACCAATGCTTGGGGTAGGCAGAACCTTAGGTTTAAGACAATTTTGAAATTTAAACGGATAATTCTAAGCTTTGATGTGATCCCCAACACAAAAGTGTTGGATCCTAAGCGGGCTAACCTCGGGGAATTAAAACTCCAACAGCAGCGCTAGCCTTCAAGCGTGTAACAATGTTCAAGATAATAAAATTTGCTACGCTTGACGCGCATTTCGACTATTCAAGACTCTTCACAGGCGCTCTATCAAAATTATTGAAAAAGCCAAAAACTATATGATTATGGAGAGCATAGAACAATGAAACCAATTATATCGAAATAAGGAACCAAAATATAACTAAGATGATCAACTTATGTCTTGGTTAGAAAGAACCTTATGGTTAAAACAATATTGAAATTGATAAAGCCTTAGGATAATTTTAAGCCTTTACATGATTAGAAAAACAAGTGGATATTTGCTTCATGGCATTCTAGGTTTTGCATATCAAATTTGAAGTTAATCAGGTGGTCATCGCAGTGCAAAACTATACTACAAAAGAGGACCAATCGAGACGCTTATAATTCTCAAATTATAAATTTTCCTAACCTGGAAAGTAACACACCTACTTTCCGGCATTACTATGCTATGAAGATTTCACGACTTGTTCGATTTTCCATGGATTGTATAAGTTGTTCTGATATTTTGACCCGACAACGTTGTCTTTGTGATAGCAAGCACAGCTCGTAGCGGGCACGAAGAGCTCTACAGCAAATTCCTATTCCTATGCTTCTAGTTTACGTTCAATCGCCCCAAGCATCTCGTCCCAAATTGAACGTTTTAGAAAATGCACCAAAATAAAAATAAATACGATGATTTCAGATTATTTATCACTGCATCGATTCGAAATAAAATCTGTTTTATTTGTTCATTACAAATGTTTACAATGACACAATAAACACGTTAACTTTAATATATTCTGTTCAAAATTAATCAATCAAAATATTCCATTCGGGTAACTCGGAAATTTTCCAAAATGCACCTCTCACATGTTTTTACTTTTAGGTAAACAAATGACTAGTAAAAAATAGTTTAGTATCAAAGTGTCCACGTCGTTGCAGGAATGGGGTTCTTTAGATGTGATATTTTGCTTTCTTAAAGATTTTATTTTTTCAACTGAAGCGTTGAACTCCGTCATATGAGAATCCATCTGCTCTGTTTCATGTTGTAAATAAAGGTAATAACAAAACTACCGAACTTGAATGTCCAGAGAAAATGACAAAAACGAATCAGTCATACCGGAGAACTGGTGGATCGCAATGGTCCTGACTTGGTACAGGCATTTCAAACGAAATGGTGGGTTAAACCAGGTTTTATGGCGCCAAACCTCCCTCTTCCATTGCGATCTTAGGATCCGGTAATGACCATAGAACACAACATAGTTGTGAGACACAATAGGGATATTGAGGTGATCATCTCAGTACATCAGACCAGTCAAACACTAATTAAAACAATTAACTATCATATCTTTTAACTCAATTTTGAACTTTTCTACTAGTGGCTGATAACGAAGAAATAATTTTTTTAGTGATCGTATTAGACGTATTTTCTTATAGCCCTGCTTCAAAAGTCGGTCACGAAGAAACCGGTGTCTGATCAAAAAATCTGTGAAATGTGTGCAAGCTCTGGCATATCGAATAAGTTGAGAAATATAAACACCGTATGCAGGAGAAGTAGGTATATTGCTCTGTAGATTAGGAAAATTAATAATTTGAAAATTAAAATCGTCTCGTTTATCGTAAATTTTTGTACTGAGATGACCACCTGGGTCAAATTCGAGGTGCAAATCCAAGAAAGACGTGAAGCAATTAGATTAAGTGGTCTCTTTAATCTCCAATTCCGGAGGATATATTGAAGGAATCAAACTACCAAATGAAGTGTTATTGACAGAAAGGACATCATCAATATATCTGAATGTAAGATTAAATAACCTTGCCTCTTTCATCTTCTTGTTCTTTACGAGTCCCTGAAGAAATTCAGTCTCGTAAGAGTATAAAAACAAATCGGCGAGGACAGGAGCACAGTTTGTGCCCATTGGAATGCCGATTTGTTGTTGAAAAATCTCTCCTCCGAAGGTGACAAATATGTTGTCAATTAGGAAATCAAGCATACTGCAAACTTGTTCCAGTGTAATGTGGAGAGGTTTTTTAAATATTTGTAAACCTTCAATGATTAGAATTATGCTGTGCTCGCAGTTAGGCAATGCCTATTTCATATTAGGCTTTAAGAGCCATTTGGGTTTTTTGGGGGCCTTGAAGAACCGAGATGATGACCCTACTATCCCTTCTTTGTTCACACCCGTATTGTGATTGTTACTACTGGACTTTAAGGTTGCAATGGAAGAGAGATATTGGGCGCCTTAGATTTTTTGAAAATCAGGGAAAAATTAAGCAATCCAAGACCTCATTGATTTTTTATTGCTACGATATGTCTTTTTTGTTTATCTTTTCTTTTTAAAATAAAAAAAAACAAAGTTCCAGACGACAAATTGTGTAACGCCTGACGTGCATTTAGTCTAATAAAAAATCATCGGAGGCGTTCAACCAAAATTTGAAAATGACAAATTCTATATGAATATGAAGAGCATTAAGCCTTTATACCACAAATATCGAACTAGAAACCAAATTATGATTGAGACCTACAAATGTCTGCGGGTAGGAAGAACTTCAGGCTTTTGACAATTCTAATTTATAGCTTTTATGTGTTCTTTAGCACAGAAGTGTTGATGCCGGAGAGGGCTAACCTCAGGGAATTAAAATTCCAAAAGCAGTGCTAACAGTGAACAGTAAGACTGATTATTTCAATTCTGCATTTTTTCTATTACTTTTATTGGAGTTAATATTTTTTATGCTTGATTTCAAATCATACACCAAGACATACTGGGGTAATAGCTTCAACAACCCACAGCTTTTATAAAAGTATATGTCATGTATTGTTTGTTTGTTTTTTAACATTGTTTGGTACAATACAAAACAACTGATATATATTATAACTTACGTGAGATTGAGTTTGAATCCGTTTTCTTTACAGGTTTCAATGGGATTTGGGCAATGTTTTCAGAATCACCATTTACAGCCCTGAATAACACATTGAATATATTGTATTGATATTGCTTATTTGTGTATGAAATAATTAACTGTTATTTTATCTTGAGTCCAAATGATTAAGAGTGTATTGCACAAAGGCAAAAGAGGCTATCTCGCACGTAATTTTATATTTTTTTACTTTAAGTATTGAACTATATTCACAACATGCATATAAATTGATAATTCAATAAAGTTACTATACAAAAACACGTAACAAAAGGTGCAAATGTCAAAGGTCCTCAGGGGCGGATCCAGAAATTTCCGAAAGGGGGGGGGTTCTATAAACTGGGTTGTATGGGCCAAAGGGCAGGTTTCAGATCAATTTTGCTGAAAATCTACACAAAGATTTAAAATTTCGGAAGAAAGGGGGTTCCGACCCCCGGAACCCCCCTGGATCCGCCACTGGTCCTAAAGGGCAAAGACAAAACAAGTAAACAAAAACTAGAACAACACGATCAAACAGACAACGGAAAATAGCTAAATAGCAATGAAGAGCGCACAATCAAGCTGTACATGTAATGAAATTGAACGTAAGTGCTCCGGAGGAGTACGCAGTTCCTGTTTGAGTGCCTCTATGAGTGCATGATGTCTTGCATAAAATTTAAAACGTAAGACAAAAATACGAGGAGCAACATAACATTTTGTAAAAAAACAAATTGTGTCAGGCGTGACGCACTGACAAGGTTATCAAGCTTTGGTATAAAGAATCAGTTGTGGTTTGTTAATTCGATAGGTAGAGCGGATAGGTGAAAGATGGTTGGACAATTTATGTTATCAGGTTTGTCATAGAGCTTTTTTGAAAGTTTTCCTTTACCGTCTTTTCAACATGTAGATCAAAATATGAAGCAGACTTCCAAGAATCTGCAGTGTCTGTTTCCTCGTGATCTTTGGGATATTTCAGGTCGAAAAAATATCTTATTGAAAATAGTTTAGTGTAAAGACATCATCAATATAATGGAAAATAAGGTTAAAGGAGAGAAGCAAAAAGGAACCAATGGGACACTCGTCTGTCAAAAGTCCGAAAGGGCAACGATAAAACCGGTAAACACGACCAAGAACAGCACGAGAAAACACATAACACCAAATCAACCGAACGAAAATCAACAACGCGAACTCAAGTCGTAACAAGAGTAAGTGAACTCAGGTGCTCCGGAAGAGAATGAAGTTCCTGCCTGCTATAGCACACCCGTCGTGTGCAACTAGTCTAGTCTAGAAGAAACGAACCAGCAAGCAATTAGAATGCACAATTAGTTCTTTATAAAATCCCGATTGCTCACTGAAGAACGCGTCAATCAAACGAATCAATCGTGTCTATGAGAAAATTGAGCATGTCGATTATTTTGTCCTCTGTAAATGCGTTACTTTTCTAGACCATCTGTTGACAAAGGAAGTCTTTAATTTGCACCAGCGCTTTATTTTTTTTTCTTTCAAACCGCATTTGATATATTCTGTGACAATTGTGATGTGATTTATGCATGTGGAATAGAAATATAAAGTATTGAGAGAAGAAAACTGTTTTAATGCTGATAAAAGAGAAAATTAGGAGTTAAGAATCTCCACAAGTTCTTTCGAATTATTCACATTTGATTGACTCCATTTCTAGAATTACGAGATCAAAATATTTCTGTAGTCCAGTTTTAACTGTCGTCAGTATTGAAGTCAAATGAACTGAAAGAAGTTAAGTGGTACGTGGTACAGTTGGATGACGCCTCAGTAAAGCGATGTTAGTGTGGAATTGTATGTAATTTTAGAACCAATACAGGGATTGAATGTCATCATGTTAAGCACCAATAAAGAGGCCAACGAACACCTCCTTCACTCGGTTAACTGAGAACTCAGTCAGTTGGTTTTATTAAACATGGAGGCTATATGGGAAATGGGTCTGTTGGAGAGTCGGCTAAAGTCTGTTGGTCAGGTGCTATCGAGAAAAACATAGGAAGGTCAGTATATTTTACTAAATATTTCTTTTTTACTTTCTTTGATAAAAAAACAATTTATGTTGAGCAAAACAATATTTGAATACTGAATGTATTCATATATTGTTTTCCTCTGTAGCTTATAAATGTAAGCTACAAAATGGAAAGGTGCGTTACTCATCGAGATATTTCTACCAATTTTGTCATTCTAAAATGTAAACATTACAGCATTTTGCTAGAATTAAGTCGAAAGCCTTACAAAGAAGCAACTCAAATTGTATATCATGGATGTTTGACATATAACTGTACGTTTAAAGGAAAAAAACGACAGCAATACGTTTTTGTGGCATTTATTATGTTTTTGCCTAAAATTTAGTCTGTTGGAGATTCGGCTATAATGAACTCGGTCTGTTGGTCAGTCTGTTGAGCGTAAATTAATCAACTGATATCATACTATATTTATGCCATAACACACATTTCTACAAAAAGAAATAATCTTACACAGTGACATAAAGAATATATATTCGTAGTGATGATTGTTTTTTCACAGAAAAGACGATAAATTAATATTAATCGCGTTATAACAAGCACATCAGTTTGTTTGATCAAGCTTACCATTATTTGTTTTTCAATATGAAAAAAAAGAATAAACTATTCCAACAAAAAGTGTGCATGGAAAAATATAAAGACAGAAAAAATCAAAGATGAAGACATTAAACAAAAGACGCTTATCCTTAAAATACTGAAAAAATTCAAACACAAGTCTTAGAAGGAAAGTTAGGAACATTATAACTAGTTACTTTAACTATGCCAACTGACTTTGTATTGCAAACATGTTCAAAAAACTTTCTTACCTCCAAAACATAATGTATTATATGGCAATCGTTTTAAAGCATACCTGATACGTGCATAAAGAAATGAGATTTTTAACAGTCTGTTACTACACGGGTGGGTGGGTGGGTGGTGGTTGGGTGTACATTCGGTCTGTTATTCCCATATGATTATCTAGGTTCGACCAGATTTGTTATAATTTAGGCATTTTGAAGCCCTTATAATATTGTATAAATATGTACAAGTAAAAAGTACTAATTTAAAATCAACAATTTTCAGCCATGTAATCAAATACTAAATACTTATAATTATACCCTCGCTTTAAAGAAGAGGGGTATACTGTTTAACATTTATCCATTTGTCCGTCCGTTCGTTCGTACGTAACATAATTTCCGTCGCAGTATTTTAAGCAATAACATAGGAAGAGGTACTGTCATATTCTGTATACTTCTTTCTTAAAGTGCCATATGGTTTATTTCGATTTTATGTTCCTATGTCTACTTCTTGTTAACCGAAAACTTCGATTTTTACACGTGTTGTACATGCATGCAAAATTTTCCTCACCAGTTTTCTCAGCATTTCATGGCATAGAGGTTGGGGTATTATATCTTTATACAGCTTTATCCTATAGTACCCTATGGTGTATACCGATTTCATGCTTCTAGGTTACTATTTCCTGTTTACCGAATACTAAGATTTTAAGCATAATCGACATTCACGCAAAATTGTCACTGTTTTCTCATCAATTACATGACATAGAGTTCTAATATTTTATATACAGTTTCATCCTATAGCATTACAAGATTTATATCGATCTTATCCTCCTAGATCATCTACTTCCTTTTTTACAAAAACTCAGGTTAAACGCAAATAATAATTTTAGGAGCTCGGTAATCATCATATGCTCACAGATTGATATGAAAAATGTAGATTTTACATTTCTAAAATGCATTATTATCAAGATGTATGTAAACATGTTCCTATGGTATTCTACTGACCAACGACAGTTTAAATTATCTTTTTATATTTTTATCAGTTGTGCAAACCAATTCCTAACAAAAAAAATATCTTTATTTGCATTCTCTTAATAGCCGGACAAATGGCACATTCACTATTTTACTGACCAAAGCAAAAGGCAACTGCCAAAAATAAAACAAAGACACCTTGAAATCTCTCAAAAAGGCGTTAAACTTAGGTGAGAAACCATTTGATTTTTATTGGGGGCAATGGATATTTTCTTTGTCCTGCCTTTTCATTTTCGGGAAAGGTTGAGCCTGGATTTTTTTTTATTTGTAAAGCTGCATTTTTTTTAATTCAAAGCACTGCAATCTTGCCTTTTTATTTTAATTTTCGCCATAACCTCCTCCCATAAAAATCAAATGGTCGGTTCCTAAATACACATACACATGTATCTTGTTCACACGTAATTGCAAAATAATAAACCCCGAAATTAGAAATTATTTCACACTTGAATTAATACAATTAAAATTTTAATCCTAATTAAAAAAAAAATTAAGATATACCGGTACCTCGCTTGCAATCATTCTGTCTCGGCCATTTAACTCTCAACAGACTTAAATTTAATTGGCCGACTCACCAACAGACTTAAGCCGGCATTTTAAAAAAAACCCTCATTTTTTATAACATTTTAACATAAAATCACTTTTTTGTTGTTTGAATATTTTATGTTTACACTGAAGAAAACCTTTCGAATCGCTATTTGTATTTAAAAAGAGTGTAAAAATGCGTTTATTTGTAAAAAAAAAACCAACACATTCATAGTTGCCATATTTTAGCATACCGCCACCTCGCCTTTTCGTTTTATCGAACACCGATGTAACAAATTGACTCTGTGGCAAGTTCAAAATGTGGTCAAATGAATATCATTTTGGTTGAAAGATTTTGTTTTTTGACAATTCATTGATATTTTGCCAAAAATTATCTTTTTCATAAAATTTTATGTTCATCCATTGAATTTTACTCTCAACACACCTATAGCCTCCTCTCCAACAGACCCATTTCCCATATAGCAGTCATGTTAAATAAAACCAACAGACCGAGTTCTCAGTTAGCCGAGTGAAGGAGGATCCATTTATGATTGTCAATTATTTGACTACAGAAGCACAGAGGCAACAATAGGGCATTCGAGTGTCAAAAGTTCGAATAGGCAACAACAAAACCGGTAAACACGATCAAGAACAGCACGAAGAAACACAAAATCAACCAAAGAGTGAACTCAGGTGCTTTGGAAGAGATTAGTTCTAGGAATTTATTGTATTAATAAAAATGACATCAAAGTTCATTGTATGTATACATACAAATGAGTATATCATATATCTACTTCTAAAAGTTAACGTTAACATTTTATCAGCCATTTTTGGAGAAAGGTTCTTTCAATACGCCAACACATTGTAATGAAAACATTTAATTACAGGAGAGATAAATCAACCTGCGGATCACGTCAAAAGCATAGGGTTTCAAAAGGATTGACCGGAAAGCAAATAATGACACGATATTCAAATAACTATTCAAAAGCATTAATTGTATACCTTTTTGGTATCATTTAAGTAGCTGCTTTCATTGGTTAGTCCTAAAAATATGTAAACACGAAACAAGAAAAAAAGTAGAAAAATTAATATTAGGGCATGATAAATGACAAAGATATATAACAAAAAAAGCTAAAGTGAGTGTAATATTTTTTTTCATAAGGACTATTTTAAATTGTTGCCTTACCCTGTGATGGCATTACAAGTTGAAAGGTAGACGCTATCTTTTACTCGGCATTTATAATCTGTAAAAACAACAATCATTTACAGAAGTAGTGCCACTGCCAAAAGAAGCAAAAACTTTTGATAGACGCCGATCTCGATGCCCGGATAAATACACTGTAATCATTTTATTTGCAATGACGTGTTTTGCTATCAAAAGAGTGGAAAATAAAGCAGAAAATAATACACTTATATAAAAATCTTTATTGTCATTTGCAGAGACGATGTCACGTGATCATGCAATTTTATATGTCGCTGGGGTACCGTTGGCTTGAATGGTATGGTAATCCGCTCGTAAGATTTTGTAAGTGACCTTTTTGCTTTTTTGTGTATCCTATAAAAATTTGATATAGTATAACAGTAATTATACAAGTTGGTGAGCGACCAAGAGCTTCTTTCCCTCGAAAGGTAAGCTAAGGTTACCCCTTAAACCCGTCCGATGACCTTACTTTCTCGGGAAAAAAGCATCTTGGTCAAACACCAACAAGGGTGATAATTATATAGTACTTGTGCTATTATTTCCCGGCAACTTTGATTTGCTTAAATCATTGAGTTGGATTTTATTAAGCCTCGCATCGAAACAGGGATAAAATGCTTGGTAAACCTCGCAACCTCATTTTAAACCTTTTTCTAAGACTCGCACAGATTAATTCTATAGTTTTCACATTTATAATGTGTTGTATTATGTATATGCATTTGGAACAATGGTATATTTTTTGTGTTGTATTATGTATATGCATATAAAGGTAATAACAAAATTACCGAACTTGAATGAACAATCTCATTGTCCAGAGAAAATGACAAAAACGAATCAGTTATACCGGAGAATTGATGGATCGCAATGGTCCTGACTTGGTACAGACATTTCAAACGAAATGGAACTATTGTACATTTTTTAGTATTTATATTGCTCTATCCTTAACAATTTTGTAAGCAGGATCTTTAATATTTGAACCAGGAATAGCTCGTCGGGATGTGTATGGTTTTCAACTGCTTTGTCTATGTTTCTGTGTCACTTGTAAATTGTAACATACCGATTGACAACTCTTCCCCGGGAATACACAGCTTTCTGTAGCAGCTACAATCCTCCTCAGATGGAACACATTCACATTTATTTCTTGGTTCCACAATGTATGTATACCCAGCCCTATAGTCACATCTACATGTCCTGTCACTAAAACCAGAGGATCCATTATTGACAATGACTTGTCCTTCTTCTGAGCAGAGAGATTTACTGTACATACATTCACTGAACTCATCTGTGGTGAAAAATTTGGGTTGGTATCTTGTTTCTCTACAATTATCATCTGTTATTCCGGGTCGTCTTATCTTCTTTTGGCCTTATAAAGAACTAAAACATGTTAACGACCCACTTGTTTTTCAGGAAATTGCTGAAAAACCCCAAAGTGTGAATTAGTTTTTGGCCTAGAGAAAAAATTAAAAGTCTTTATGTCACTTTTTAAAATTATAAGCAGTTAACTTTGTAATTTAGGTTTCATTGTTATTTTGATTTTAAACATCAATTACGGTTTCCAGTAGGTCTGTTATCACATGGGATATTGACGACGGAACATCATGATCTCGTTCCGAATCTGACTTTGAAAACTGATTAGAAAAAGTCGATGAAAATATCTGTAATAGGAATAAGAATTTACCTTCCATCATCATCAAAATGATATATATAAAGTCTCTTGAAACATTTTGTTCGGATAATTAGAAAAAAAAAACAACTAAACATGAGTTTGAACCTCCGATCAAAACAGTGTGAATATCGATTAAATTGTCAAAATTTTAAAACTGAATAAATAAATAAATATAATTTTACCTCCCATGTCCAACTTTTGTGAAGATAAGTTTAACCCAGATAAGGCAAATGAACAATCATTATTCCTAATTTATTTGATATGCACATTTTTCTATAAATGTCGTTTCTTTTTTTTTTCGTTAGCTAGTTTACAAACCATTAGAATACCTTTTGGTGTGTAGAATTCTTCATTTATGCAGCTCTCTACATAACATTTTGTTAAACTATTTAGCAAGCAAACATAGTGATGGTTCGTTGGTTCTGAGCAGAAAAGTTGGTCTCTGTGACGACGTTGGGATTACTCTGGACATTTAATGCTGTATGAGTTTATTGTAGGTGATTGGAAGCCCATCAAAAATACCACAATCTACAAATGATTCCTTTTTTACCAGTTTGTACAAAATAAGAATTGTTAATACACAAAAAAGACCGCTTAATCATTCTGATCGAAAAATGTGCTTTGAAAACAATATTTAGAGCTCACCAGCTTGGGACTTTGTTTTTCGTAAAATGACCAACGACCAACCGAGCCTATTTCATTAACAAAAGACTTGGAACAAGAAGAATCTCTTGTTTCTTTCATCTGTACCGTTTGAGAATAAATTGAAAGAATCTATTTTTAAAACAAAGCATATTCATAGAGAGAAGATACACATCTTCTTTCCCTTCTCTACATATCAATGATAAAAAAATTTGCTTTTTGAGGCCAAAAACCTCGAAAGGGGTCATGTGGCGAATAAAAAAGGAATTTCGTGAGAGATTTTAGATGAAAGTTGAAGCGTGTCACATCTCCTTTGCATTTACAAAAGATTTCATTCCATTAAAAACATTGAAAATTGAATTTGTTATTCCGCAGACTGTGTACATGAATTGTGTAATATTAAGATTACTTTGATAGAGCATTACATGAAACACAAAATGATAAATCTGAGTAATATTCTCATCAAAATTCGCCAGTCAGCATATTTGACACATGCCACTATGAGCTGGAAGGCATGCAAAAACGAGTTTATTTTCTCTCCGATGAGAACAGGGTTTGTTATTCCGTTTTTTTTACCGGACTAAAGTTACTGAATTGGCCGTTGGCAACAATGCGATTATGTTGCAAAAGACAGGTTCTGCGGAATCTTCTGAACTACTAAGTTAACTCTTATAACGACTTGAGAAAGCTCAGAACTTTTTGTGTTGTTTATCTTACTTTTATTTGTTTTCGTCTATTTTTATGTTGTTGTTGCTTTTCCTGAATTGTGACGTTCGATGGCCTTTTAAAACTTCCATTCTTCTTTCTGCATTTGTGCAAAATAAACTTAAAGGACAAATTTCATCGTTCATTGTTTTGTTCAGTGGTTAAAGAGGGAAAACGTTAATGGACCATTTCAAACGATGATGATGTAAGCCATGTCATGTCAAAAATATTAAAAATCACGACAACCATGTTTTAAGAGAATAGGCGTCAAAATAAATTCATTGTTGCCAATTTTTGGGGGTTGTATGGCGTGTTGGACGAATCTTCGTATCTTCGTGTCTTCAGCTTAGACAGTATTATTAAAGGCTAGTGAACCATTTTACTTTGTAACTTAATGACTTATAATTAAGGTCTTTCCCTTCCACAGAAGGAAAGACCTTACTGTATTTCTTATGATTATTATTTTTTTTCTGCCCCAGATGTCAAAAAAGTGTCGCGACCTATCATTACGAAACTTAGCACTATTAATTGACACTACCAGGGCTCGACTTGAGTCAGCCTGCGAAACCGATCTATTTTTAGTAACGGAGTTATCTACCCGGAACCCAAAAACCTTGTCTGCAGATCAAGTCAGAAACTGTAACCGTTATAAAAAATCTGAAGCAGGGAAAATGTTGCTAGACTCCTGGTCATGATTCGTCATGCAAAAAACTGTTTTTCGATCAACTTCCTGGTTACGCGTTTTTGACCCGAAAAGTGTCACGACTCATCAAATTTTTTTTCTTCAAAACTGTTTGTCCTAGAGACTTGGGACCTTCACCAATCATCCTAGGTGACATATGTTACATCTAAAAATGTCAAGGTCAACAGTCAAATCTCAAGGTCAGAGGTCATGGTACACCTTGTCTGCAGTATAGCTCACAAACCATACAAAATTGAAGCAGACATGTAATGAGGAAAATACTCGTCTCATTTAGACCTTTATTTGATATAAAGGGTCGAACACTTTACGACAAACGGTTTTCGAGTTATGGCCCTTGACGCGTTTCGGCTTATTCGTTTTTGGCTTATAACTTTTAAACCATCAAAGTTAATATAGTAAACATATAGGTTTTTTGTGACCGTCATTATGAGTCCTTCAATTTAAGACCAAAGTCCAATGGTTACGAGCAGCCATTTTCAAAATGGCCGACACCCTTAACAGTTTTTATGAAATAACACTTAAACCGTACAAAATTGAAGCGGTTAATACATGGGCAAAATATTCGCCATGTCGAAATCTACAAAAAATGTTTCAGGTGCGAAAGCGTAAAACTTGTCGTTTTTGAGTTATCGCCCTTGATTCATATTTTTAAAATGATTTTTTGTTTATAACTTTTTAACCATAAAAGATGGTGAATGAAACATAGGGTTCATTTGATAGAGAATTAAAATACCTACAATTTGAACCCAAACAGTACATGATTCGGTTGAACGGTTTCAAAATGGCGGCCAAAATAGTTTCGCGAAACACGTTTTTTGCCCATAACTTGAAAACCATAACAGATAGTATAGTAAACATGTATACTTAAATGAATCAGAATGCAAAGAGCTACAATTTAGGTCTTAGGTTAAAGGTCATGAGTCAAGGTCATTCCCTAGCAACAAGGTAACCTTAATGAAAAGTCCATAGCAACCATACATATTCTTAAACCAGACTACTTTCTTAGTTAAGATGTAAGTTTTTTCAACCGGAAGTGACATTTAGTCCATAGCAACTGACATAAAAGTCCTTAGCAACCATACTTTTTCTGACTCTAGGCCACCTGATCTTCATTCTGGAGCCTATATCACTATAATTGGCAACATCTTATCATAAACAAAGTGACTCAAATGTCTTTAGTACTTGTATAAAATAACATAACAAAAACAGAAGACAGGGAAAGACCTCACATTTGTTCTCTGAACAAATGACTTTTTATTGAGAGTGTATTTTGTTAATAAAATAAGCGGCCTAGATAACTAGCTTACTTGTTTAAATCACAATATTAGTTATCAATGTATACATAGCTTTAGATAAACATTTTAAAAACGTAAAAACACATATTAGATCATTGTCATTTTCATATTGTTTCAATAAATTTATTCATATATTTTGCTAGGTTTTCGGCAAGTTGTTCTCTATTAAATTCTTGGTTGTCTTTTTTTCAAAAGTTACCAAATTTTAATATACCTCTTTGTTTAAAACCCACTTTCGGTGGGAAGATTTGACTATCTTTAGAACAATAATGCGTAAAAGTGGTAAGTTGACCCAATAAAATGAAAAAGAATACATAATTGCTCATGTTGTTAAAATAAAACAACGAAAACATTATTAAGAAAATGAATATTGTTTATAGACCGGATTTATATTGTATAATTCAATGAAAACACGGATATCCAAATAAAAATCTACTTTCGTTTTTTTTTGGTATGGTTAAAAGTAAAATACATGTTATAGCTCGTATCTCCTCTCTTCTACTTGTCATAACACTAACCATGCATAAGCGTGCCATCTCCAGTTGTCCGTAGCATATTAAGGCTTTTCGTTGTCGTAAGACCTGATACATATCGAAAGTTCAGTCGTTTCTAGATAAGTTTAGTTAAAAATTATAAGTTAAAAATAGCTTCAAATAATGGGATATGGGTTATCAAAGGGATATTTTTGGTGGAAAGCAAGTATTTATACTACATTTAAGGGGTTTACCTCTATTTTTTTTCTATGAAAACGACCGATTTATTTTGCCAGCAGAAATTTAAAAATTATGCCATTTACTTGTACATGTTGTACAGCTGCAAATTTGTTTTTTACTTTTTACAACGACCTTCGGATTTAACAAGTACAAATCTAGGTCGAATTTTATTTACAACAAGTAAACACAGGGTATCACCGACAAGCGATAAAAATGGAAACATACAATCAGTCATAGTCTGATTTCTATTATTTTCCTTTGTTAAAAATCTTACACTAATTAGTTTTTGGACTGTCTTTCCAGCGTTTACGAAAGCTGGTAATATCCCGTGTTGAAATAGAACCAGATTCTGGCGAGCACACCAAATCTATAAGTTCCCTTTAAATTTCAATATTGCCTAAATCCTAAAGTTCTTCTACCCCATACATTGGTTGAAGATCTTAGTTATAATTTGGTTACCCAGTTCGGTGTTTTTTGTTTTATTGTTCTATGCTCTTCATAATCGTATAGCGTTTGGCTCTTTCAATATTTTTGGTACAAATGTAGGGCACCTCTGATTAGTCTTAGATAGACAAAACGCGCGTCAGGCGAAGCAAAATTAATTGTCTGGAACTTTGTTGTCATTAAAATTACTAACACCCGTGAAGGTAAGCGCTGTTGGTTGAGTTGTGATTCCCCGAGGTTAACCCGCTCCGGCACCAACACTTTTGTGCTTGAGAACACATCAAAGCTTTAAATTATCCGATTAAATTTCAAAATTGTCCAAATCCTTAAGTTCTTCTACCCCAGACATAGGTTGATAATCTTTTTATAATTTGGTTCCCCAGTTTTTGGTTTTATTGTTTTATGCTCTTCATAATCATAAAGTGTTTAGCTTTTTCAGTATTTCTTTCAAAAGCGCCTCTGATGAGTCTAATTAAAAAATAATTGTCTGGAACTTTGTTGTCATTAAGATATATAGATTATCTCTATTGTACAATCTTAAACAGAAAAATTGAAAAAATAGATGCATCTTGATATTCACGATTGATGGAGGTGTTTTGTTCGAACAATTCCAAAAGGTTTAAATGCCAAATACTATATGAACATGAAGAGAATGCAACATACACGCGCATACAATATGCCTACTATTTTGAGCCCATATTATGTTCTAGAAAATACTCATATAGCGCCCTATATAAAAGAATTACTCTATAGTGCTGTACAATGTATAAAAGTTCATTCAGACCGTCTGGTTCTAGTGTTCGGAGCTGATACATCCAAAACTTTTCTCGTTTGCGTCTTGAGATTGTATCCCATTTTGGATTTACTTCTATGATCTGGAATTTCACAGCATCAAAAGAGAAACAAGATGCCTTGTTAGTGGGCAGTCTTTTCTTGTTGTGAAAGATGATTGGTGGTTGTTAAGTCTAGAATTGTGGGGGTCCCCTGTTTCCCCTTCGTATTGGATGGATGTGAAAAAAGAGGAGAGGTGGGTATGGGCAATGATGATGTGATCGGATGACAAGGCTCCTACTGCAATTACTTCTATACCAATCAATGGATCTTAATGAAACTTTCACACAATGTTGGTGATACATCACAGATGTCTGAAATCCAGGTTAGATTTTGATCGCATTGGTATCCGGGTTTCCAGCAACGAAACATTGAGTTGGGCAATGGTTAACAGAAAGCAGCGCTTATCGCCCACTACTGCAAAACCCCTCAAGAGATCTTCATGAAACTTTCACACAATGTAGACAAAGATGGGAACTTGTTGACTACCTTTTACGTGTCATAACCATTCACGATTGACTTAGTGGGGATTGAAAGGCAGTTAAATGTCCTTTTCTTCCAAAATTGATTCTGAGTTGTGTTGGATGTGCAAAGATCTCATACTTTTTACCCTTTTTGTTACAGAGCATAAACAAGACAAGACGATTCATGACAGACAAGATAGACGATTGCCGTTTCTATAAAAGATTGGGATAAGTAGAATTTTCTTTCTTTCTTTTTCCTAACCTTATTCCTGATCCTAACCCTAACCCTGACCCTTACCCTCACCCTTACCCTCACCCTCACCCTAACTCTAACCATTTTTTACATTGACGAAATGGTCCCTCAAATGTTTTCGTAATTATGTTATAATCCTATACCACCCTACTAGCCATAGCCCTAACCCTAACTCTGAACCTGGCCCTAACCCTAACCCTGACCCTGACCCTAACCCTAATCCTAACTAAACCGTATAACCCCGTGATGGTTAGCGCTGCTGGTGGAGTTTAAATTCCCCGAGGTTAACCCGCTCCGGCATCAACACTTTTGTGTTGACGAACACATCAAAGCTACAAATTATCCGTTTAAATTTCTAAATTGTCAAAACCCTAAGGTTCTTCCTACCCCAGACATAGGTTGTTCTTAGTCATAATTTGGGTTCTCATTCGACATTTTTTGGTATTATTGATATATGCTCTTCACAATCTTATAATGTTTGGCATTTTCCACTTTTGGTAGAGCGCTTCTGATGGGTCTTGAATAGACGAAACGCGCGTCAGGCGTAGCAAAATTTATTGTCTGGAACTTTGTTGTAATTTATATTTGATAAGGATACTGGAAAGGCAAGGAACAAAACCGATAAAAGATTCGTATTAAGTTTTTTGATGCAAAAATTGAAAATAATGTTTTTGGAAAAATTGGGTCTACCATTGCCATGTTGGTGACCTTGCCGAAACCATTTTTTTTGTTTTTTTGCCCTGTTTCCTTGCTCCAATCGTCTCTAAAATGAAGATTTTTTCCATAGGGACAGTACTTTTCGATCCAATGCAAAAAACCGCAAGTCTCTAGACAAAGCCGGTGTAGAGTTAGGTGTACCATGGGCATGCAAAATGGCAAAGGCAAATTGTTAACTTTAAGTGCTTGTATCTCGGTCATCTCTTGACCGATTTTTAAAATTGAACCATGATTGGAAAGCTAATTGTTCGTTCTCCAGACCTAGTTTTAGTAAATAAATGAACACGGTAACTAAGCTTTTCCTTACCTCATTGAACATTGCTAACTTGTACAATGTCTAGACTCGGACCTGGAAGTGATGTAAGTTTGAGGCATCATAACTTTCGATCGGCGATATATATGTAGCCCGCTTCTGTAAATTGTGTTAAACGGCACAAGTCGTGTTCTGCTGGACACACTAAAGGGATTGTACGTCGGTTGAGCACAGGCGAGACTGGAATTATTTTCTAGGAGCAAGATGTTCGTCTCAATGTGGGCGACTTTTCACCACTCGGGTTCTTGTAGCTTCAGATCGGAAAAACATCAACGAATTGGCGACATAATTTGACAAAAACCGCTAGTACAAAGCCTGTTTGATAAAAAAAACAATAGCTTGACTGAAAAAAAACGGGTAGCTGAGACGACAAAACATATATTTACAGGCGGGGCGCACGAAAAATATGTTAAAAAATCCGAAGAAAAAACTGAACCCCAAAAAACCCTAACTCTAAACCCTAACTCTTTACCCTTACTCTAACCCTAACCCTGACCCCACCCACTTTGTCTCACGTGATGTATTTTTGACATTGATGAGATGAACCACTGAAATGAACTCGTAAAAACCCCTTAACCATACTCTGACGACATATCCTCAACCTTAACCTTACCATAAACCTTATCCCCAGCTATGTACCTACCCTTAACCTTATCCTCAGTTCTACCCTTACCTTCAACCTTATCCTCAGCTCTACCCTTACCTTCAAACTTATCCTCAGCTATATCCTGACCGTCACCTTTATCCCCAGCTACAGAAAAGTTCAATTCTACAAGCTTTAAAACCCTTATTTAAAATAAATTATATTATTAATAATATATTATGTTATATATTGTCATATTACATCATTTATTGTATATAACATTATTATAATACGATAAAATACAGAATACTATATATTATTTTATATGATATTATATTATATTATATCATAATATATTCTTTATCTCATTAATCATATTTTATAATAAACTGTTTTATCATATTCCAGACATTATCTATATTATATAATATGATATATTTATCATAATATTTAATATAATATTTTATATAAATATTTTATTCAATATTATACTTTTTTTATGTTTTATCATATTATATTGCAATAAAACAATAGATAATATGTTATTAGACATTATAGTATCAAATATTCAATTGAATCATATATAACATTTAATTTTTTTCTTATACCAATTTAAATTATATATTGTTTATTATATAATGAGTAATATTATATGACATTATATCAAATAATATATAATAATATATAATTATATTATATAAATTTTTTTTTATTAATAATAATTTATTATGTAATATTATTTCATATTCATATGATTTATTGTATATATTATAATTACAATACGAAAAAATACAGAATACTATATCTTATATTATGTTCTATTATTTTATTTCATTTTAGCATAATATATTGTATGTAATACAATAAATACAATAAAATGTACAATAATTTATGTTATATGACGTGCTATTTTATGGGACATACTTTATCTTATTAATCATATTTTGTAATAAACTGTTATATCATATTCCATTATCTATGTTCTATAATATAATAAGATATTATACAATTATTGACTTTGATATAGGTTGACATCTATTTTTATCAACGAGGTTAATATAATTTTTTGAGGGTTGATAAAAATGATGTCTACCTATACCAAAGTCGATAAATGTTTTATTACATGAAAACTTGTATGCTGAAGACTGAAAGTTCGGGAGAAATCATGTGATCTATTTTAAGTCACTTACAGGTGTTTGGAATCTATTTTTAGGAAATAGTAGGGTGACATCGCTTTCCATCGTGTTTATTTACTATATTTAGACATTTTTAGGCTGTTCTCAATCTACATCAAAACTTTTTAGGGTTATTTAGGCCAATAAAGTTAATGCAATTTTCTAGTCATGTAATAAAATATAATATAATATATACTAAAACAATGCAATATTACTGAACATACATATTGTATTGTTATGTCGTATTGTATTATAATGCATATGTATAATCATATGATACGATAGTATATAGATTTTGCATAGTATTGTATTTAAGATGTTTATAAATATAGACTTATAGGTTCTTACATAAGTTCTTGGAAAAGACCGGCTGATCTTTCACGAGTGATAGAATTTTTCAGTCTTTTTGCGAGTGGAGCGCAGCGGATAAATAAATAGATTACAAAATTTTGTTATGCTGGCGTCACACTATCCCGATTTAGACCCCGATGGAAACACGATTATGGATATTTGCAAAATCGGGATTGATCGTAACCAGATCGCGCTATTCATGTTGCCATCTTTTTCCATCGTAGCACCTTCTGTGGAAATTTCCTGACTTCGAGGTAAACTTCGTAGTGCCTTCGACATTTTTTAACATGTTAAAAAACTGCTGAAGGTTCGTGCGAAGGTCCTTGTTCGTGTTGCGTTCGTTAATTCATCCTTTCTATCGTAATGCCTTCATGAAAGCATCTTCTGATTTCGTGCCTTCTAAGTGTCGTCGGTTTCATTTATCTTACGATGGCGGCACGAATGAAACGAAAAGCTCTCCAAATGTGGTGCGAAGGAAACACGGCATCGGGAAGACATCGCTTTGTATTCGTATATCCGTCTTGACTAATGTAATGGCATAGAGTAATGGCACGGAGATGGAAACACGTCACTGGCCAGAGATGTACGATTAAGTATAAAATATCAAACGTGTCAAAAGTTCCTAATATGAACATTTATTCATCAATTTGAGTTAGGCTCAAATGTAGGTATGGCGAATTACGGTGAATCGTTGAGAAAAAGATAAGTACATGTAGTTCAGCTTTTTTCTTTTAATTAACATGCAGCAGGAGGAAGACTTACAAGACAGCAGCTCATTATACAAATACCCTCATTAATTCTTTATGCATAATTTTCTTGTTTCCAAAAACCGTAAAAATGTTAAAATTAAAAAAAATCGGAACTAGAACGATCAGTCTCAAAAGTACAAGAAATAAAGGTAAGAACAAAATTACCAAACTTGGAGGATCAATCTCAATGTCCAAAGAAAATACAAAACATTGAAAACACACCGGAATAGTTATAGATCGCAATGGTCCTGACTTGGTACAGGCATTTCAAATGAAATGGTGGGTTAAACCAAAAGACAAAACTAGCGAAGACAGTCTGGATCTAGAATCTTCTGACGCTTTCCTTTTCAATTTCGTTCTGTTCTTTCCAACTAGGCGCTTCCCTTTTCCACGTCATCGTCCAGGCTTTTGGTGGCATATTTTAATACTTAAATTTCAATATCAGAAATAAACATTTTAACATCTTACTTCAGTTTTTATCAGTCCCCTACCGACAAAAGCCGAAGGGGACTTTAGTTTTGCACTCCGTCTTACCGTTTGTGTGTCCGTCCCGCCCGGTCGTCTCGCTGTCACATTAAGTTTTCCGCACTTTTTATTAAACTTAACATATAAATATCAAACTGATTTTTGGAATGTGAGTTCACCATGGTGAGTTAAAGATCAAGTTAACGTGTCGTTCAGGTCTGCAAATTTTACAGGAGTTAGGACCCTTTTCGAGTTAAAACACGCTTTTCAATTTTCCCGTAATAACACGTTAAACTATTCCACAATAACGCGTTACGATCGCGTTATACCGGGTTACACGCGTAACTTTCGAAGAATTTGGCAGGCTTTACAAATCAATTACCATCATTTTTTAATCTTCAGTCTATACATATTAATTATAGGATTATCTACTCTTACTGGTCGACATCATGGACATGCAACGTGGCTATACTTAGATATCCCTAGTTTTATTGTTCCTCCATCTATACTAATAATAAGAGCAAGGTAAAAATTGTAGACTAAACATAATTTTATTGCGTAACGCGTCATTACATTTCACACTTTATTGCTAAACGGGTTGTCTAAATAACAAGATTTGCAATAAAAATGTATGCTTTGGTGTAATGTTTCTACATACTGACATAGTAACAACATATACATGTACTTGCTGTTTTCAGATTACAAATTCGTCGGTCAACTCATGCAAGGCACGAACAAAACAAGATAAAGCAACATCATCTTTTTATGTTCTATCTTTACAGTTTCTATATATTAGCTCTAGATCAAATGACTCACCTACTCTTACTGGTCGACATCATGGACCAGGGATATACTTGGAGACCCTTCGTTTTAACTTGTTATCCATGCATCATTCAAAGAGATCCAAATTTAAGTAAACGAGAGTTATGCAAGTCAAGACGGCTTGCAGAACTCGAGTGGATTAAGACGCTACAAACGGCTTATCCTCTTTGATTAAACGATAACATCATGGGACAAGGTAACATTTATAGATCTTCGAATATAAACGTCATA
This sequence comes from Arcuatula senhousia, assembly GCA_963971305.1. NCBI lineage: Eukaryota > Metazoa > Mollusca > Bivalvia > Mytilida > Mytilidae > Arcuatula > Arcuatula senhousia. Next base: position 22,146,921 of record OZ020304.1, on the reverse strand, counting down.
AATTTGGTAAGTCCTCGTAAACGGAACAATCGGTCGCACGGTAGACGACTAAATCGTAATATTAGAAAGCAGCATCGTTCCAATTTTAATATTACTGATCTTGTTAGAATATTTAAAAACAACGGAAGGCATAATCTTTTTTTGTAAACTATGCTCCATACCTATTTCTAAGTTAAATAAAATCAGATTAGATTGTGAAAACTATATTTCATGCAAGTCCTTTATACGAAGGAGCGCTTATCATAAATGCTTTTTGTTACTTTAAACTTTTTCCAAAAATTGATTCCCCTTTAGACCACATTCGGCATTTTATAAAATTTACATATATTAATAGAGGACTTGGCTTCATAAATATATCTAGTATTTTTATGGATCCTACAATTAAAGATCTTATACCATATTATTTTACAAATACTGAACCTCCTATCGTATCTTACAAATATAAAAAGCCCACATGTAATATTATTTTTAACTATAAATCCACTACAATTGATGAAGAACTAGACACAAATATTCCTTTATCATGCGACTGTGCTGATTCTGACTTTAGATATGCTCCTTGTGGCCATGTTGTTAACGGCGACCTTAACATCGTTAATGATCCAGAGGTAATTAATTTTTTGAAAAAAAGGACCTAAATTCAGACCTCCCACAAAAATAAACTGGAATTCATGTTTTGATTGTGTTGATGCAGCTCTTCAGTCTTACTGTAAGTCATGGATTAAAAGGGAAGGGACAGATGCAAAATCTTTAGACAGTTTTAAGAATAATTTTATGGCCATTGTTAAATTACGTATAACTCTTTCAAAACTCTTTTGTAGAATTTCGACCCCATACTTACATCAACAGAATTAAGTCAAAACTACGTTTGCTAGGTTCGCGGTATGTTTTTGTTCCTGCTGATAAAGCAGCTAACAATGTTGTTGTGGTATGACGAAAATGTTACCTTGACGTTTTATACAATGAAATTACAGGCTCATGCACCTTCATCCCCGTTCAGTTTTCGGAAGCAAGTATTATTGACAATCATATCACAGCAACAACAGCACTGCGAGCTGCCCCTACACACAATAAATTACCCACTATGTATTGAATACCTAAATTACACAAAAACCCATATAAATCCCGTTTTATTTCTGCTTCTAGTAAATGTTATCTGACCAATATTTCTAAAGTTCTCTCTCTTGCTTTGACAACGATGAAAGAGTTTATCATTCGATACTGTAACAAAATTTTTGAAAATAGTGGGGTAAATTATTTTTGGAGTGTCAAAAATTCTCTTGATGTTTTGGACAAACTTCGAGCATTTGAAAATTCTTTCCAGACAGTTGACAGCTACGATTTTTCTACTTTGTATACAAATCTTCCTCATAATCTAATTAAAAATAAATTTGAATATTTAGTTAAATGGTGCTATGATATATCTAAAAGTGATTACATTTGTGCTAAAGTTTCAAAGGTATTTGAAAATCGTTTTTCAGTAACGAAACCCATAAAGGCTATTTTAATTGGACTGACGTAGAAATGATTACTGCACTTAACTTTCTTTTAGATAATATTTACATACGTTTTGGAAAACAAATATATCGCCATGTTATTGGTATTCCTATGGGAACCAATTGCACCCCACTTAGAGCAGATCTTTTTTTATATTGTTATGAATCACAATTTATGGCCAAACTACAAAAAGACACAAACAAACACCACCTTATTGGCATTTTTAACAAAACTTACAGATACTTAGACGACATCCTTGCCCTTAACAACCCCAATTTCTCTAATTTTATAAATGATATCTATCCTAAAGAATTAACCCTTAAGAAATCTAACTCGACCGGCGATAGATGTCCATTTTTGGGTTTAGATTGAAGCATTTTCAATGGAAAAGTGGACACTAAAGTCTATGATAAACGTGATGACTTTTCTTTCCCAATTGTAAACTTTCCTTTTCTTGAAGGTGATGTACCTCTGGATCCATCTTACGGAGTGTACATTTCACAGTTAGTCAGATATGCTCGAATTTGCAGTGGTGTTTCTGATTTTAATGACAAAAACCGTTTCATTACAGAAAAATTGCTAAAACAAGGTTATCGATACCACAAATTAGTCAAATCTTTTACTAAATTCGTTCATAAATATGGGTATCTTATTGAAAAATTTAACTGTACACGTGTTTTTTTTTTATTGTAAAAGGAATATCACATCCCCGAATTCTATGGAAATGTAGTTTATAAGGCACGTAAATTCAAAACAATCCTCTTGACATGGTAATTTGGCTTAAAAACTTAATAAAGAAAGGATACAAGTTGGAAGTTATTGTAAAATCTTTTAATTTGTGGGGTTTTTTTTGGGTAAAAATATTGATAATTTGATAGTAACTATAAAACATTAATCTTTTACTGTTTGACTATTGTATTGTTTCGAAGCATTACAGCGATCAAATATGTCGGTTTTGTATGATGATATAATACTAAATCATTTGTTGTTTGAAGTGTTATGTTGGATTTAGAATCGATATGTTTGATTTTTTTACATCAATCGATAAATGCTTCTTAGCTAGCTGTCAGTAACTGCTAGTGTTCTCAAGACTCATCATAAGCGCTCTACCAAAAGTTGAAAATGCCAAACACCTCGGGGAATTTAAACTCAACCAGCAGTGTTAACCATCACGGATGTTAGAAACATAAATTACAACAAAGTTCCAGACTAAAAATTTTGCTACGCATGACGCACGTTTCGTCTATTCAAGACTCATCAGAGGCGCTCTACCAAAAGTTGAAAATGCCAAACACTATACGATTATGAAGATCATAAAAAAATTATAACAAAAATGTGGAAACAGGGACCAAATTATACTAAGACCAACCTAAGTTTGGTGTAGGATAAACCTTAGGGTTTTGACAATTTTAAAATTTATACGGATAATTTATAGCTTTGATGTGTTCGTCAACACAAAAGTGTTGTAGCCGTAGCGGGGTTAACCTTTGAGAATTAAAATTCCACCAGCAGCGCTTACCATCATAGATGTTAGAAATATGAATTACAACAAAGTTTCAGACTAAATATTTTGCTCTGCCTGACGCGCATTTCGTCTATTCGAGACTCATCAAAGGCGCTCTACCAATTTAGTTGAAAATGCTAAACACTATATGATTATGAAGAGCAAAGAAAAATTATACCAAAAATGTCGGAACAGGGACCAAATTATACTAAGAACAACCTAAGTCTGGGGTAGGATGAACCTCTGGGTTTTGACAATTCTAAAATCTATACGGATAATTTATAGTTTGATGTGTTCGTCAGCACAAATTGTTGATGCTAGGGTTGGTTAACCTCGGGGAATTAAAACTCCACCAGCAGTGCTAACCATCAACCAACAACAAAGTTCCAAACTAAATACTTTGCTACGCCTGATGCGCGTTTTGTCTATTCGAGACTCATCAGAGGCGCTCTACCAAAAGTTGAAAATGCCAAACACTATATGATTATGAAGAGGGTAGTAAAATTATACCAAAAATGTCGAAACAGGGACCAAATTATACTAAGAACAACCTAAGTCTGGGGTAGGATGAACCTTAGGGTTTTGACAATTTTAAAATCTATACGGATAATTATAGCTTTGATGTGGTCGTCAACACAAAAGTGTTGTAGCCGGAGCGAGGCTAACCTTTGGGAATTGAAATTCCACCAGCAGCGCTAACCATCATAGATGTTAGAAATATAAATTACAACAAAGTTCCAAACTAAATATTTTGCTCCGCCTGACGTGCGTTTTGTCTTTTCAAGACTCATCAGAGGCGCTCTACCAAAAGTTGAAAATGCCAAACACTATATGATTATGAAGAGGGTAGAAAAATTATACCAAAAACGTCGAAACAGGGACCAAATTATACTAAGAACAACCTAAGTTTGGGGTAGGATGAACCTTAGGGTTTTGACAATTTTAAAATTTATACGAATAATTAATAGCTTTGATGTGTTCGTAAACACAAAAGTGTTTTAGCCGAAGCGGGGTTAACCTTTGGGAATTAAAATTCCACCAGCAGCGCTTACCATCATAGATGTTAGAAATATAAATTACAACAAAGTTCCAAACTAAATATTTTGCTACGCCTGACGCGCGTTTCGTCTATTCGAGACTCATCAGAGGCGCTCTACCAAAAGTTGAAAATGCCAAACACTATATGATTATGAAGAGGGTAGTAAAATTATACCAAAAATGTCGAAACAGGGACCAAATTATACTAAGACCAACCTAAGTCTGGGGTAGGATGAACCTTAGGGTTTTGACAATTTTAAAATCTATACGGATAATTATAGCTTTGATGTGGTCGTCAACACAAAAGTGTTGATGCCGGAGCGAGGCTAACCTTTGGGAATTGAAATTCCACCAGCAGCGCTTACCATCTTAGATGTTAGAAATATAAATTACAACAAAGTTCCAAACTAAATATTTTGCTCCGCCTGACGTGCGTTTTGTCTATTCAAGACTCATCAGAGGCACTCTACCAAAAGTTGAAAATGCCAAACATTATATGATTATGAAGAGGGTAGAAAAATTAAACCAAAAATGTCGAAACACGGACCAAATTATACTAAGACCAACCTAAGTCTGGGGTAGGATGAACCTCTGGGTTTTGACAATTCTAAAATCTATACGGATAATTTATAGTTTGATGTGTTCGTCAGCACAAATTGTTGATGCTAGGGTGGGTTAACCTCGGGGAATTAAAACTCCACCAGCAGTGCTAACCATCAACCAACAACAAAGTTCCAAACTAAATACTTTGCTACGCCTGATGCGCGTTTTGTCTATTCGAGACTCATCAGAGGCGCTCTACCAAAAGTTGAAAATGCCAAACACTATATGATTATGAAGAGGGTAGTAAAATTATACCAAAAATGTCGAAACAGGGACCAAATTATACTAAGACCAACCTAAGTCTGGGGTAGGATGAACCTTAGGGTTTTGACAATTTTAAAATCTATACGGATAATTATAGCTTTGATGTGGTCGTCAACACAAAAGTGTTGTAGCCGGAGCGAGGCTAACCATTGGGAATTGAAATTCCACCAGCAGCGCTAACCATCATAGATGTTAGAAATATAAATTACAACAAAGTTCCAAACTAAATATTTTGCTCCGCCTGACGTGCGTTTTGTCTATTCAAGACTCATCAGAGGCGCTCTACCAAAAGTTGAAAATGCCAAACACTATATGATTATGAAGAGGGTAGAAAAATTATACCAAAAACGTCGAAACAGGGACCAAATTATACTAAGAACAACCTAAGTTTGGGGTAGGATGAACCTTAGGGTTTTGACAATTTTAAAATTTATACGAATAATTAATAGCTTTGATGTGTTCGTAAACACAAAAGTGTTTTAGCCGAAGCGGGGTTAACCTTTGGGAATTAAAATTCCACCAGCAGCGCTTACCATCATAGATGTTAGAAATATAAATTACAACAAAGTTCCAAACTAAATATTTTGCTACGCCTGACGCGCGTTTCGTCTATTCGAGACTCATCAGAGGCGCTCTACCAAAAGTTGAAAATGCCAAACACTATATGATTATGAAGATGGTAGTAAAATTATACCAAAAATGTCGAAACAGGGACCAAATTATACTAAGACCAACCTAAGTCTGGGGTAGGATGAACCTTAGGGTTTTGACAATTTTAAAATCTATACGGATAATTATAGCTTTGATGTGGTCGTCAACACAAAAGTGTTGATGCCGGAGCGAGGCTAACCTTTGGGAATTGAAATTCCACCAGCAGCGCTTACCATCTTAGATGTTAGAAATATAAATTACAACAAAGTTCCAAACTAAATATTTTGCTCCGCCTGACGTGCGTTTTGTCTATTCAAGACTCATCAGAGGCACTCTACCAAAAGTTGAAAATGCCAAACACTATATGATTATGAAGAGGGTAGAAAAATTATACCAAAAATGTCGAAACAGGGACCAAATTATACTAAGACCAACCTAAGTCTGGGGTAGGATGAACCTCTGGGTTTTGACAATTCTAAAATCTATACGGATAATTTATAGTTTGATGTGTTCGTCAGCACAAATTGTTGATGCTAGGGTGGGTTAACCTCGGGGAATTAAAACTCCACCAGCAGTGCTAACCATCAACCAACAACAAAGTTCCAAACTAAATATTTTGCTACGCCTGATGCGCGTTTTGTCTATTCGAGACTCATCAGAGGCGCTCTACCAAAAGTTGAAAATGCCAAACACTATATGATTATGAAGAGGGTAGTAAAATTATACCAAAAATGTCAAAACAGGGACCAAATTATACTGAGACCAACCTAAGTCTGGGGTAGGATGAACCTTAGGGTTTTGACAATTTTAAAATCTATACGGATAATTATAGCTTTGATGTGGTCGTCAACACAAAAGTGTTGTAGCCGGAGCGAGGCTAACCATTGGGAATTGAAATTCCACCAGCAGCGCTAACCATCATAGATGTTAGAAATATAAATTACAACAAAGTTCCAAACTAAATATTTTGCTCCGCCTGACGTGCGTTTTGTCTATCCAAGACTCATCAGAGGCGCTCTACCAAAAGTTGAAAATGCCAAACACTATATGATTATGAAGAGGGTAGAAAAATTATACCAAAAACGTCGAAACAGGGACCAAATTATACTAAGAACAACCTAAGTTTGGGGTAGGATGAACCTTAGGGTTTTGACAATTTTAAAATTTATACGAATAATTAATAGCTTTGATGTGTTCGTAAACACAAAAGTGTGGGTGACGCGCGTTTCGTCTATTCGAGACTCATCAGAGGCGCTCTACCAAAAGTTGAAAATGCCAAACACTATATGATTATGAAGAGGGTAGTAAAATTATACCAAAAATGTCGAAACAGGGACCAAATTATATTAAGACCAACCTAAGTCTGGGGTAGGATGAACCTTAGGGTTTTGTCAATTTTAAAATCTATACGGATAATTATAGGTTTGATGTGGTCGTCAACACAAAAGTGTTGATGCCGGAGCGAGGCTAACCTTTGGGAATTGAAATTCCACCAGCAGCGCTAACCATCTTAGATGTTAGAAATATAAATTACAACAAAGTTCCAAACTAAATATTTTGCTCCGCCTGACGTGCGTTTTGTCTATTCAAGACTCATCAGAGGCGCTCTACCAAAAGTTGAAAATGCCAAACACTATATGATTATGAAGAGGGTAGAAAAATTATACCAAAAATGTCGAAACAGGGACCAAATTATACTAAGACCAACCTAAGTCTGGGGTTGGATGAACCTTAGGGTTTTGACAATTTTAAAATTCATACGGATAATTTATAGCTTTGATGTGTTCGTCAACACAAAAGAGTTGATGCCGGAGCGGGTTAACCTCGGGCAATTTAAACTCCACCAGCAGTGCTAACCATCACGGATGTTCGAAATATAAATTACAACAAAGTTCCAAACTAAATATTTTGCTACACCTGACGTGCGCTTTGTCTATTCAAGACTCATCAGAGGCGCTCTACCCTAAGTTGAAAATGCCAAACACTATATGATTATGAAGAGCATAGAAAAATTATACCAAAAATGTCGAAACAGGGACCAAATTATACTAAGAACACTCTTAATCTGGGGTAGAATGAACCTTAGGGTTTTGACCATTTTAAAATCTATACGGATAATTTATAGCTTTGATGTGTTCGTCAGCACAAAAGTGTTGATGCCGGAGCGGGGTTAACCTCGGAAAATTTAAATTCCAACAGCAGTGCTAACCATCACGGATGTTAGAAACATAAATAACAACAAAGTTCCAAACTAAATATTTTGCTACGCCTAACGAGCGTTTTGTCTATTCAAGACTCATCAGAGGCACTCTACCAAAAGTTGAAAATGCCAAACACTATATGATTATGAAGAGGGTAGAAAAATTATACCAAAAATGTCGAAACAGGGACCAAATTATACTAAGACCAACCTAAGTCTGGGGTAGGATGAACCTCTGGGTTTTGACAATTCTAAAATCTATACGGATAATTTATAGTTTGATGTGTTCGTCAGCACAAATTGTTGATGCTAGGGTGGGTTAACCTCGGGGAATTAAAACTCCACCAGCAGTGCTAACCATCAACCAACAACAAAGTTCCAAACTAATTACTTTGCTACGCCTGATGCGCGTTTTGTCTATTCGAGACTCATCAGAGGCGCTCTACCAAAAGTTGAAAATGCCAAACACTATATGATTATGAAGAGGGTAGTAAAATTATACCAAAAATGTCAAAACAGGGACCAAATTATACTGAGACCAACCTAAGTCTGGGGTAGGATGAACCTTAGGGTTTTGACAATTTTAAAATCTATACGGATAATTATAGCTTTGATGTGGTCGTCAACACAAAAGTGTTGTAGCCGGAGCGAGGCTAACCATTGGGAATTGAAATTCCACCAGCAGCGCTAACCATCATAGATGTTAGAAATATAAATTACAACAAAGTTCCAAACTAAATATTTTGCTCCGCCTGACGTGCGTTTTGTCTATTCAAGACTCATCAGAGGCGCTCTACCAAAAGTTGAAAATGCCAAACACTATATGATTATGAAGAGGGTAGAAAAATTATACCAAAAACGTCGAAACAGGGACCAAATTATACTAAGAACAACCTAAGTTTGGGGTAGGATGAACCTTAGGGTTTTGACAATTTTAAAATTTATACGAATAATTAATAGCTTTGATGTGTTCGTAAACACAAAAGTGTTTTAGCCGAAGCGGGGTTAACCTTTGGGAATTAAAATTCCACCAGCAGCGCTTACCATCATAGATGTTAGAAATATAAATTACAACAAAGTTCCAAACTAAATATTTTGCTACGCCTGACGCGCGTTTCGTCTATTCGAGACTCATCAGAGGCGCTCTACCAAAAGTTGAAAATGCCAAACACTATATGATTATGAAGAGGGTAGTAAAATTATACCAAAAATGTCGAAACAGGGACCAAATTATACTAAGACCAACCTAAGTCTGGGGTAGGATGAACCTTAGGGTTTTGACAATTTTAAAATCTATACGGATAATTATAGCTTTGATGTGGTCGTCAACACAAAAGTGTTGATGCCGGAGCGAGGCTAACCTTTGGGAATTGAAATTCCACCAGCAGCGCTTACCATCTTAGATGTTAGAAATATAAATTACAACAAAGTTCCAAACTAAATATTTTGCTCCGCCTGACGTGCGTTTTGTCTATTCAAGACTCATCAGAGGCACTCTACCAAAAGTTGAAAATGCCAAACACTATATGATTATGAAGAGGGTAGAAAAATTAAACCAAAAATGTCGAAACACGGACCAAATTATACTAAGACCAACCTAAGTCTGGGGTAGGATGAACCTCTGGGTTTTGACAATTCTAAAATCTATACGGATAATTTATAGTTTGATGTGTTCGTCAGCACAAATTGTTGATGCTAGGGTGGGTTAACCTCGGGGAATTAAAACTCCACCAGCAGTGCTAACCATCAACCAACAACAAAGTTCCAAACTAAATACTTTGCTACGCCTGATGCGCGTTTTGTCTATTCGAGACTCATCAGAGGCGCTCTACCAAAAGTTGAAAATGCCAAACACTATATGATTATGAAGAGGGTAGTAAAATTATACCAAAAATGTCGAAACAGGGACCAAATTATACTAAGACCAACCTAAGTCTGGGGTAGGATGAACCTTAGGGTTTTGACAATTTTAAAATATATACGGATAATTATAGCTTTGATGTGGTCGTCAACACAAAAGTGTTGTAGCCGGAGCGAGGCTAACCATTGGGAATTGAAATTCCACCAGCAGCGCTAACCATCATAGATGTTAGAAATATAAATTACAACAAAGTTCCAAACTAAATATTTTGCTCCGCCTGACGTGCGTTTTGTCTATTCAAGACTCATCAGAGGCGCTCTACCAAAAGTTGAAAATGCCAAACACTATATGATTATGAAGAGGGTAGAAAAATTATACCAAAAACGTCGAAACAGGGACCAAATTATACTAAGAACAACCTAAGTTTGGGGTAGGATGAACCTTAGGGTTTTGACAATTTTAAAATTTATACGAATAATTAATAGCTTTGATGTGTTCGTAAACACAAAAGTGTTTTAGCCGAAGCGGGGTTAACCTTTGGGAATTAAAATTCCACCAGCAGCGCTTACCATCATAGATGTTAGAAATATAAATTACAACAAAGTTCCAAACTAAATATTTTGCTACGCCTGACGCGCGTTTCGTCTATTCGAGACTCATCAGAGGCGCTCTACCAAAAGTTGAAAATGCCAAACACTATATGATTATGAAGATGGTAGTAAAATTATACCAAAAATGTCGAAACAGGGACCAAATTATACTAAGACCAACCTAAGTCTGGGGTAGGATGAACCTTAGGGTTTTGACAATTTTAAAATCTATACGGATAATTATAGCTTTGATGTGGTCGTCAACACAAAAGTGTTGATGCCGGAGCGAGGCTAACCTTTGGGAATTGAAATTCCACCAGCAGCGCTTACCATCTTAGATGTTAGAAATATAAATTACAACAAAGTTCCAAACTAAATATTTTGCTCCGCCTGACGTGCGTTTTGTCTATTCAAGACTCATCAGAGGCACTCTACCAAAAGTTGAAAATGCCAAACACTATATGATTATGAAGAGGGTAGAAAAATTATACCAAAAATGTCGAAACAGGGACCAAATTATACTAAGACCAACCTAAGTCTGGGGTAGGATGAACCTCTGGGTTTTGACAATTCTAAAATCTATACGGATAATTTATAGTTTGATGTGTTCGTCAGCACAAATTGTTGATGCTAGGGTGGGTTAACCTCGGGGAATTAAAACTCCACCAGCAGTGCTAACCATCAACCAACAACAAAGTTCCAAACTAAATACTTTGCTACGCCTGATGCGCGTTTTGTCTATTCGAGACTCATCAGAGGCGCTCTACCAAAAGTTGAAAATGCCAAACACTATATGATTATGAAGAGGGTAGTAAAATTATACCAAAAATGTCAAAACAGGGACCAAATTATACTGAGACCAACCTAAGTCTGGGGTAGGATGAACCTTAGGGTTTTGACAATTTTAAAATCTATACGGATAATTATAGCTTTGATGTGGTCGTCAACACAAAAGTGTTGTAGCCGGAGCGAGGCTAACCATTGGGAATTGAAATTCCACCAGCAGCGCTAACCATCATAGATGTTAGAAATATAAATTACAACAAAGTTCCAAACTAAATATTTTGCTCCGCCTGACGTGCGTTTTGTCTATCCAAGACTCATCAGAGGCGCTCTACCAAAAGTTGAAAATGCCAAACACTATATGATTATGAAGAGGGTAGAAAAATTATACCAAAAACGTCGAAACAGGGACCAAATTATACTAAGAACAACCTAAGTTTGGGGTAGGATGAACCTTAGGGTTTTGACAATTTTAAAATTTATACGAATAATTAATAGCTTTGATGTGTTCGTAAACACAAAAGTGTGGGTGACGCGCGTTTCGTCTATTCGAGACTCATCAGAGGCGCTCTACCAAAAGTTGAAAATGCCAAACACTATATGATTATGAAGAGGGTAGTAAAATTATACCAAAAATGTCGAAACAGGGACCAAATTATATTAAGACCAACCTAAGTCTGGGGTAGGATGAACCTTAGGGTTTTGACAATTTTAAAATCTATACGGATAATTATAGGTTTGATGTGGTCGTCAACACAAAAGTGTTGATGCCGGAGCGAGGCTAACCTTTGGGAATTGAAATTCCACCAGCAGCGCTAACCATCTTAGATGTTAGAAATATAAATTACAACAAAGTTCCAAACTAAATATTTTGCTCCGCCTGACGTGCGTTTTGTCTATTCAAGACTCATCAGAGGCGCTCTACCAAAAGTTGAAAATGCCAAACACTATATGATTATGAAGAGGGTAGAAAAATTATACCAAAAATGTCGAAACAGGGACCAAATTATACTAAGACCAACCTAAGTCTGGGGTTGGATGAACCTTAGGGTTTTGACAATTTTAAAATTCATACGGATAATTTATAGCTTTGATGTGTTCGTCAACACAAAAGAGTTGATGCCGGAGCGGGTTAACCTCGGGCAATTTACTCCACCAGCAGTGCTAACCATCACGGATGTTCGAAATATAAATTACAACAAAGTTCCAAACTAAATATTTTGCTACACCTGACGTGCGTTTTGTCTATTCAAGACTCATCAGAGGCGCTCTACCCTAAGTTGAAAATGCCAAACACTATATGATTATGAAGAGCATAGAAAAATTATACCAAAAATGTCGAAACAGGGACCAAATTATACTAAGAACACTCTTAATCTGGGGTAGAATGAACCTTAGGGTTTTGACAATTTTAAAATTTATACGAATAATTAATAGCTTTGATGTGTTCGTAAACACAAAAGTGTGGGTGACGCGCGTTTCGTCTATTCGAGACTCATCAGAGGCGCTCTACCAAAAGTTGAAAATGCCAAACACTATATGATTATGAAGAGGGTAGTAAAATTATACCAAAAATGTCGAAACAGGGACCAAATTATATTAAGACCAACCTAAGTCTGGGGTAGGATGAACCTTAGGGTTTTGACAATTTTAAAATCTATACGGATAATTATAGGTTTGATGTGGTCGTCAACACAAAAGTGTTGATGCCGGAGCGAGGCTAACCTTTGGGAATTGAAATTCCACCAGCAGCGCTAACCATCTTAGATGTTAGAAATATAAATTACAACAAAGTTCCAAACTAAATATTTTGCTCCGCCTGACGTGCGTTTTGTCTATTCAAGACTCATCAGAGGCGCTCTACCAAAAGTTGAAAATGCCAAACACTATATGATTATGAAGAGGGTAGAAAAATTATACCAAAAATGTCGAAACAGGGACCAAATTATACTAAGACCAACCTAAGTCTGGGGTTGGATGAACCTTAGGGTTTTGACAATTTTAAAATTCATACGGATAATTTATAGCTTTGATGTGTTCGTCAACACAAAAGAGTTGATGCCGGAGCGGGTTAACCTCGGGCAATTTAAACTCCACCAGCAGTGCTAACCATCACGGATGTTCGAAATATAAATTACAACAAAGTTCCAAACTAAATATTTTGCTACACCTGACGTGCGCTTTGTCTATTCAAGACTCATCAGAGGCGCTCTACCCTAAGTTGAAAATGCCAAACACTATATGATTATGAAGAGCATAGAAAAATTATACCAAAAATGTCGAAACAGGGACCAAATTATACTAAGAACACTCTTAATCTGGGGTAGAATGAACCTTAGGGTTTTGACCATTTTAAAATCTATACGGATAATTTATAGCTTTGATGTGTTCGTCAGCACAAAAGTGTTGATGCCGGAGCGGGGTTAACCTCGGAAAATTTAAATTCCAACAGCAGTGCTAACCATCACGGATGTTAGAAACATAAATAACAACAAAGTTCCAAACTAAATATTTTGCTACGCCTGACGAGCGTTTTGTCTATTCAAGACTCATCAGAGGCTCTCTACCAAAAGTTGAAAATGCCAAACACTATATGATTATGAAGAGGGTAGAAAAATTATACCAAAAATGTCGAAACAGGGACCAAATTATACTAAGACCAACTTAGTCTGGGGAAGGATGAACCTTAGGGTTTTGACAATTTTAAAATTTGTACGGATAATTTATAGCTTTGATGTGTTGGTCAACACAAAAGTTTTGTAGACGGAGCGGGGCTACTTTTTTTTGGAATTAAAATTCCTCCAGCAGCGCTTACCATCATGATGTTAGAAATATAAATTACAACAAAGTTCCAAACTAAATACTTTGCTACGCCTGATGCGCGTTTTGTCTATTCGAGACTCATCAGAGGCGCTCTACCAAAAGTTGAAAATGCCAAACACTATATGATTATGAAGAGGGTAGTAAAATTATACCAAAAATGTCAAAACAGGGACCAAATTATACTGAGACCAACCTAAGTCTGGGGTAGGATGAACCTTAGGGTTTTGACAATTTTAAAATCTATACGGATAATTATAGCTTTGATGTGGTCGTCAACACAAAAGTGTTGTAGCCGGAGCGAGGCTAACCATTGGGAATTGAAATTCCACCAGCAGCGCTAACCATCATAGATGTTAGAAATATAAATTACAACAAAGTTCCAAACTAAATATTTTGCTCCGCCTGACGTGCGTTTTGTCTATTCAAGACTCATCAGAGGCGCTCTACCAAAAGTTGAAAATGCCAAACACTATATGATTATGAAGAGGGTAGAAAAATTATACCAAAAATGTCGAAACAGGGACCAAATTATACTAAGACCTACCTAAGTCTGGGGTAGGATGAACCTCAGGGTTTTGACAATTTTAAAATTTATACGGATAATTTATAGCTTTGATGTGTTCGTCAACACAAAAGTGTTGATGCCGGAGCGGGCTAACCTCGGGGAATTTTAACTCCACCAGCAGCGCTAACCTTATCTATCAAATCATATCCCTTGTACACATCTCAATAAGGTTATTCAGCAAACCAAAATGAATAAAACCTGTGAGGATTTTCAATGAGCTTTTACATAACATTGTTTATCATGTGGAGATCAAATACAAATGACAACAAAGTTCCAGACAATAAATTTTGCTACGCCTGACGCGCGTTTCGTCTATTCAAGACTCATCAGAGGCGCTCTACCAAAAATATTGAAAATGCCAAACACTGTATGAATATGAAGAGCATAGAACAGTATAACCAAAAATACCAAGCTGGGGAACCAAATTATTACTAAGATATTCAACCTATGTCTGGGGTAGGAAGAACCTTAGGGTTTTGACAATTTTGAAATTTAGACGGATAATTTAAAGCTTTGATGTATTCTCCAACTCAAAAGTGTTGGTGCCGGAGCGGGTTAACCTCGGGGAATTTACACTCCACCAGCAGTGCTAACCTTCACGTGTGTTCGAAATACAAATGACAACAAAGTTCCAGACAATAAATTTTGCTACGCCTGACGCGCGTTTCGTCTATTCAAGACTCATCAGAGGCGCTCTACCAAAAATATTGAAAATGCCAAACACTGTATGAATATGAAGAGCATAGAACAGTATAACCAAACATACCAAACTGGGGAACCAAATTATTACTAAGAAAACCACAGTTTCACAATGAATCAGCTGAAATTAATGTAAGTGCAGCCAATAATAACAGAACTGTAATATTAACATAAAAATAAATATGAAAACTGCATATCTTGTATATTGCAAATAAATTAAAAGATTAAATACATGTATGTGTTGACTAAGAATTTGTACATCATTCTCAACATAAAGATGAGTGTTCACATTGCGTAACTGTTCCTTTAAAGTTTATTATTCATTTTCATGTTTTTTATTCATTTAACGTTCATTACTTTTTCTAACAGGTCTTGTAAACAAAACAAAATAGACAAGAGTATGAGTCAAAGACTTCCGATATAAAATAGATTGTGTCTGCAGATTGATGTTATTTCACATTTATACATTTGAAGAAAACAGGTTACAAAATGTTTTATGTTTCGGCCAATATTTGCTCAAGCATTCAAATGAACAGTATCTAGACGACCGGCAGTATAAACAGCTTAGTAACTTTCCATTTGAAATGTTTCTGCATTCGAAGCAGAAATTTAAATGTTTTTTCTTAAACCATAGTCTAAACAAGAACACGAGAATGTGCCATCTAGCTGCATTGTAAAGAATTGGTATTTGGTACCATGATTTTGTCTTATCGTCAAATACATCAACGGGATACTGCATTGACTTATAGAGGCATTCAAATGATGCTGGAGCATCATCTTCATTTGCATACATCCATGCAAATATATTATAAGATGCATGTTTCATGATGCACCATACTATCGTTTAGGCTTTTAGTTGCACTTTGTATAATATCATATCTTTCGTTTTTTGAACGATTTTGTTTTAACGCAAGTAGATATTTTAAGAAATATAAGTACGGTATGCTGTCTATAACTACCCAGTCATACCAGTTCTCAAAGTCTTGTGTCTTTTCTGTAAGTCCAAACCCTTTATAGTACTCAAACCTCAGAGGAGAAGGTATAAGGAAAATCTCTGATGGTAGAAACGTTACACACAAACACACAGAGGTTCTGAAGTCTTCTAATTTGTCAAAATTTATTGATTGTAAGTAGTCTATTATTCTCTCGCATGCTGGTCCAGTTTTCCGACATTTACAAGATGCCATGTGTTCATTTTGTATTCGCCTAGAAATATCGTTTAGCATATTATTACACTCGTCATACTTTCTAATATAAAACAGATAAAATGCATACTTAAGTTTGCCGGATGTGAGATCAGAGTTGAGTCCTAATTCAAACTGTTTTGTTGCGTATGAATGAAAAAGATCATAAATCCATCTGTTGTGGGTAAAACTGTTTGCCTTAGCTGCTAAATAACAACCTGCTGTTTGATGGAGGAATGTAACTACTGACTCAGTAACATCCTTTGTTTCAGATTCAGTATGCTCGGTTATTGTTTTTTTGAATTGCAATTCAACAATATCAGACCAAATGATTTGAAATATATTTACATCTTCAAGTATGTTATACGAATTTATACCTTGATTACTTTGCAACGGATTATAGTAATGTGTATATCGGGTATTTCGGAAAGATGCTAGACGAGACGCATAATGTATTTCTCCTCTTGCCCTTAACAAACGGTTTATTTTAGGCATTAAGGTTGTTTTGTTGAAAAAAATGTCTCCAATTCGATATGAATTAATGGAATTTAAAAAGTCTAAATCACTCGTAATAACTTCTTCAATTGATTTGACTATGTGTACCCTATTTTCCTCGGAAACTTTTCCATTAAACATATTTTCACCTGGAATAAAATAATTCGGACAATTCATATCCTTCACCCAGTCTAACAACAATTTTAGGCATAACATGATACATTTCATCAAGTTGGAGGGTTCCCATAATCTCGGATAATTCCTTTCCATCATGTAGAATAAGACTGTCTTACAATGGTAAGAAGTTAAGACGTCTCCAAACTTTTGCTTAAAAATATCATTTTTAATGAGCTTGAGCATAACGTAACATTTACATTGTGTACTGTTTAAACTAAACATGAGCTCCCTTTCTGCAAAGAAAACGATATTCTGTACTCTAGGTCTTTCTCGGGAGAAGAAAAATGTCCAATGGGAACTAGGAAAAATCCCATTTTACTTAGAGTCTGGACTGTCTTTTTCGAAGGCCAACCATGAGGCCTGTTTCTTGAAATCCATTCGTCAGCTACGGAAGGCCAATGTTTACATCTACAAGACGTAACAAGATCAACTGGAAGGGACATGGAATTAACTGTGGAGAATGCTGGACCATTCCTTTCGATATCAATAATGCCAAAATCAAATTCAATTGATTCACGAATAAAACGTGTTTTCAAATATCCGTTTACATTTGAATACGTTGACTGCTTACTTACAGGGAAATCTACAGCAGGTTCACCTTTAATAACTATTAAAAGCTTTACATATCCTGGAACACCAGAAACAGATGGAATTATCAAAGCTCCAGACTCCAATGAATTAAGATCAGCAGGATGCTCTGAACAAGTTACGGTGTCATTGCAAACTACAAAATCAGTATCAGATTCTAAAAAAAGTAAAGACGTCAAATGTAAGCATAATTTTATGAACAATGTGAACATATATTTAAAATTAGTTTGTCAATTTGTAGTCAGAAGTTTTATGTCATTTTATAACTTTTTATACATAAATAAAGTCTAAAATCTAGTGGTATTCAATTATCTCCCCAGCAGAAAACAGCTTATGTTTTTTTAAATTTTTAACGATGACAACAACGATGGCCACAGCATATAAACAATCTTCAATTTTCATTTATTGCGCATGGATCTGACTACTATCATATAAGTGGGACATGTTATGTTATAAAAGAATCTTTTCTTTTGCGTGAAGAGTTGTTTATAAGTTCAACAAAAGTGCATATTTTAACAAATCGAGTGAAACTTGCTGGATGTTTGAAAAAATTAAAATGTCAACTCAACCTTTAAAAAATCACACAAGGCCTAATAGCTGCAGTACATTCTCATAACTTGTGGGAATGTTAGGTTACTACCTTTTCTTATGACAGATATTAGTTTGAAAAATATATTTTACTGTTATCATTAAACGATCCATTTGAATTGAATAAGTGACTATAAAAACTTTCAAGGGACACAATCAAGTTCTATCTTTAATTAGTATAAACATGATGAAAGGGAGACATTCCTATTTTTAAAACGGATGACTGAAAATTGAATTGGACATTTAATCCAATACAATGCAAATTCACGTGTTGTTGATCCCAATTTACGGACACCGGTCACTGTTCTACAAACCATGTTGTTTCAAAAGATTTGTTAAATAATTTTAAATCTCGATCATTCTCTGAGGTTTTGATTTTTCAACTTTGTACACCACATATTGCCACACAAAATACTTAAGTGTCGTCTGAAAAAAAAATGTTGAAAAGGCTTTTCGAGCTCAAGTAACTTTGTTGTTTTAGGTTATAATTTTACATTTTTCCAACAAATCATATAAAGAAAAGAATTGTTACACTTTCGAACAAGTTTGCAGTATGCTTTATTTCCTTATTGACAACATATTTGTCACATTAGGAGGAGAGATTTTTCAACAGCAAATTGACATTTCAATGATAAAAAAATGTGCTCCTCTTCACACCGAACCTTTTATACTGTTACGAGACTGAATTTCTTCAGGAATTCGTGAAGAGCAAGAAGATGAAAGAGAAAAGATCCTTTAATTTCTCTTTCAGATTTATTGAAGATGTCCTCTCTGTCAACAACGCCTCGTTCGATAGAATAGTTCATTCAATTTATCCTCCAGAGCTAGAGATTAAAGAAACCATCAAATCCACTTGCCTCAGTCATTCTTGGATTGTCATCTCAGTACAAAGATTTATGATAAAAGAGACGACTTTTGATAATTCTATTTTTTTTTATTTTCCTAATATGGAAAGTAACATACCTACGTGTCTATTTTTCACAACTTATTCGAAATGTCAGGGCTTGTACACACTTTTCAGATTGTTTGATCCAACACCGTTATCTCCGTGACCGACTTTTAGACCAAGGTTATGAAAAAAAAATGCGTCTCATATGACCCCTAAAACAATTCTTCCTTCGTTATCAGCCACTTGTGGAAAAATTCAAAATTATGTTAGACGAAATGGTTTGTGATTGTTTTGATTAGTATTTGGCTGCTTGTTGGACTGAGGTATTCATCTCAATATCCCTATTTTGTCATAAACTTGTTGTGTTTTGTGTAACTACTGGATTCAAAAATGTCAATGGAAGGGGGAGGTTTTGCACGCCATTAAACCTGGTTTAACCCAACATTTATTTTGAAATGCCTGTACAAAGTTAGTACCATTGCAATTTACAGTTTTTGTTTTGTTTTTTTCTCATGGACATATGAAATGATTCTCAAAGTTCGGTAATTTTGTTATAACCTTTATTTGGTGTACCTGGCAAATAAGTTCCTTCTATTTTGCTTCCAAACATATAGTAACTACATTTATATTTCAGTGTCCGAAGGATTTCTTCACGTGTTCCGGCTATTCTACTCATCTTTGTAAACTTTTCCGAGTGACATTCTAAAGCCTTGTCGAGCTGCAATGACGCTTTGATGACATCAGACACGATTATATGTGAATCCTAAAGAATGATAAATGAAAACATGAAAGACAATGATGTTTCTTTTATATATAGAATGGGCATATCCTTGCTTTTATTGCGTGATATTGTTCTTGTAAGGACTGTAAAGTACTTAAAATATACTTAAAAATGGTATAAGGTCACACAATCGTGTATTTTGAGTAATCATAACAGTATTAAATTATGCATAAGATTGGTACCCTTTATTTAATGCTGAAAATGTTTTCAAACCAACTATTTTAATAAAGCATGTTCCCATTAAAGGACAAATGTCATGATTTTTATTTTTGGTGTTACGTATTCAGTAAGTCCTATATTTTATAAGATCCAGAATAGCGAATGTTAAACCCAACGATTGTGTCAGTAATCTAAGGTAGTTTATCGATCGATTTGCTACTTTCCGAAAGATGCCGAAAACTGTCGATAATTAATAAGATAAACTGCCGAATGATCCGTGACGTCAGAGAAGAGGGTTGTTTACATAGAAGCCATTTAATTTTCTACACGTTTTCAATCAAATCATGGATTCTAGCGACGAAGAGTTACGATCACATCGACCTGGAAGTATAAGACCGTACCAATTTGAACCGCTAGCTTCGGAAGTACGGAATAACCAGGACCAGAGCGAAACTGAGTCAGAGGAGAGTGTTCAGGGAGCCGAGGGCGGTGAAGGAAATCCAAATCATGGGGACAGGATTGGAAATACGGCCTGGTATGGTTTGTGAACAGAATGATCGAATGCAATTTTCCACTTTTTTGTTTCAGAGTATTATTCGACGAGCATTATTCATTCATTACTTGTTATATGAAAATAGAAATCCTAACACGTAAACGAAGGGGGGCATGAACATGCTGTCATATATATAGACATCTTCCAGTACTGAGAGAATTTTTACACCCACTTAAAATTCATGATGAAATCAAATATACAAACCAGCAATCCTTTACATGTGTATCTTATGTTATAAAATCATTTTTCAAATGTTTTAAATTTAGCTGCTGAATACATGTGTAACTGATCTTGAGTATACTTAATTTTTTTTTACTTTTCAAATTGTTTTGCTGGAGTCCAGAGAGTATCATTTTGTTTATTATACTATGTAGGTGTGACTGTCAGCAATGTGAGAGTATGCCAACGCAAACTGAATGTGTATGCTGTCATGAAATTGCACCAGTCCTGGCAAAAATTGAGGAGAGTGATTTATCCTGCATAACAGAACATGAGGGCTTCACTGGAAACTGTCTCAACCGCCATGTTGTGGAAACTGCAATGTATGCCTTTGTAGAAGAGGATGGGCCAATTGATGACAATGAACCAATACATGAGTAAGTAAAAATGTCAGTCTATGTATTAACAAGACCGACGAGACATCTGCATCTGAAAATATTATTCGTTAAACAGGTAGTGGATGAGTTACCCCCATGAAATAGCTTTACACTATTAGTACTTTAGGAGGAAACTACATGAATAATATCTAGTAATGGGTTATGTAGAGGACTAGGACAATTTTTTAAAATGCAGAAGGTGATACTGCAAATTGACACATATTGCGAAAGTGATTACTATACATGTATGTCACCCGGGTATGTCACTTACATACATGTATACCAGGCCACATGAAAAACAAAAGATTTTAATGCCAAAATAAATTGTATATCTATGTACATTACATGTAAATCCAGAGATGGAAAACAATATACATCATTACAAATAAAAAAATGTGAATTTATATACATCATTACAAATTTTAAAAAATGTGAATTTATATACATCACTACAAATAAAAAAATGTGAATTTATATTTACACATGTATTTATTTAATTATTACTGGAAAGTATAATAAAATTAATGTTGCACAATAAAACTATGCAAAGCTTTAAACATAAAAGAACATTGAACAGGTTATACAGTTTCTTGTACTTAATATTGTTCTTCTGTGTTTTAATAAAAATTTTTTCTATATTTTCTGTGTTTAGGCTGTACAGATATATTGCCTATAGGAGTTTTACCAGATGGATCTGGCATATTTTAGGAAGAGGCAGGAGGAAGGTCATTCCATCATGTGCTGTGTTAAAGATAAGATCAGCATATCCATCAGAACAATACACAGGGTTTAAATATCCAAGGCCTTAAACCTTTCAGGCTAATATTAGTTAAATCTTGTTGTCCTCTCACGGACAAGAGTAGCTTTTCCAGGATTTTCAAAAGCCGAAGTGAGTGGTGCAGGCTTGTCAAAACCGAGACGAAAGTCTTCAGATGCCTCCAAAATAGAATGTAATGCTGTCCTTCTGTGGAAAATCCTCTTTAGCAAATCACGTACATACTCTGAAATGGAAAAGGATTGCACATGAAAATAAAAACAATGAAATCAGCAAACAATACTTTGAAGTTTGCACCTAGGTGTATGTTTATCATTTAAACTGTATTGTTATGTATAAATTTATCTTTTAACTTAACAGTCTGACATGATTTTTTTCTTTCACATTTTATAGTCCTGTAAAATGTAATTTACAAATTTAATGTCCACATACTGTTAAAGTTTTTTATGTAAAAAGTTAAGAGTACATTGAATGATAATGTAGATATTCACAGTTATTTTTATTTTTTCTTACCATAAGTTGCAGGAATTCTTTGAGCTTTAACAACACATTGTTCTCCTTTTTTGGCCCTTGGAAAAGAAGTCCTCCAGCGACCTTCACCTTCTTTGGTAGTGGCTTGATCCCTGTTGCCATTTTCATTAAAATGGAGAGCTGCTACATAGGTTCTATGACAAATAAAGTACAATATAATATATAGTATGTGCATTTAATGTATATGTATATGATTGCAAATATAAATAAGTTCAGACAAAAATTATTGTTTATTTATTGTGCGTATATCATTTAATTAAAACAAATATTACCTTGCCATCATGGATGCGTAAAAGAAGTGGGTACTTTTAGGAGCAAACTGATTGAGTACAGAGTGGTAAACCTCTAAACCATAAGTCTGATGGTCAGAGGACAGTTTTGGAATATCTCTCAGTAAGTAGGGACTCTCCACAACCTCTTGAATGAGCTTGAAGCATCTAGAACCTATAGAATACACCATTGTAATATAAAATAAAGCATTCAAGGCATTATGCATATAATATTAATATCTCAAACATTTGGTTTTTGAAACATGCATGATATATGCAGAAAAACATTGTACATAAAATTTTACATGGATGGCATTTATCATTTGGTCATTTATACTGGTGATCTTTAGATATCTTGGATTTATATATTTACATGGTAGGAAATAAAATAATGTGAAATTAATTGATACCGTCTCTTAGCCATGCTTTGTCTTCTTCCATGTCAAATTCTTCATGTTCACATTCAGGGAAGACATCAGAATCATGTTCATGTATATCCCTGATATGGTTAAGTACAGACTTCCACTTGGCTAGTTTCATTTCTTCATTGTCACCACTTGTTGCTGCCATCCAGTATGTATGGTTGCTGATGCTTCGGATCCATGGTCTTATTTCATGCCCAGCTCTCTTTTTAGCAGCAGCCTCTAATTTTTTGGTCACCCCTAAAAAGAAAGGTATTGCACATAAAAGGAATATGAAAATAGTGAATATAATTTATTTGAATGAATATTTATGTTTAACAAATGAAAGTGAATTCAAAAGCGATAAATGTTTTGGTTTTATACAAATTTTTTTGCACATAGATATTATATAAACATATCTTATTGTACTTTACATACCTTTTGCAATATGCCAAACATCAAAGTAGTGTTTAATGTTAGGCTGATTTTCTCTCATATATTTCTTTATCATGACATGTCTGTCAGTAACAAGCCCTCTCACTGTCTGTTGACCAATGCCAGTTAAATACTCCAATCCTCTCTTCAAACCTTCTAACTCCATATGAGTTGGCCCCTTTACTTCATTGGACTAAAAAAAAAACTATGTTTTAATTGATCTTTTCGCAGTACACTGTAACAGTCATGACATTGATTTAATATTGAAGAACATTTTAATTGCCTTATGGGCGATGCATTCACCTTAAAAAAATAATGATAATAATGTTACATCTTCATACCTGAACCAAACGAACGTCGAGAATTTTACTGGTGCTTAAATCCATTAAAGTGTAACAGCCAAACTTAGCACTATAACCTGGACTGTCACAACGCCCATCACCTCCAAGCACAAGGTCTGTACCTAAAACATATAAAAAAATGTTGTGTACGGGTATCTAAAATTGATATAATGAAGCTTGTGTCTGGTTGATAATATAGAATTTCTATGGATTAATAATTTGTGTAATTTGAAATAATTGACAAAAGCCGGTCGGTTGCTCGATACATCCTAAGCCCCAGGCAACAATAAAACAAGAAATAAGACCTCTTGACGAAAAAGGAATATCATTATCTTAACATAAACTAAACAAAGCCCAACCTTATTTGCTTGTTAGTTCGTTATGTTGCAAATAGACTAATCTTACCTCTCAGAGTTTGTAATAGATCAGCCTGTTTACTGTCAAATTCTTCAAGCGTTGCTGGAATGGTATAAGCACTTTGCAATCTTGCAGCTGTCCTCTGGCTTATCATCTGGACCTTCATGTGTTCAAATAGACGTAGGACTTTTGAGGTATTGGACCCACTGAGCACAATTGCACTTGCTATTAATAGATTCCCCCATGGAAGTTTGTTTTGTGTTGATTGCGAAAGCCATTTCGTTATATGTCCAGATTCGCAGACGGATGATGTGCATATCATGCTGCCTTTGGTGTACTCTATGAAAGAGGTGCATTCTTTCCCACAGCGTCTACACATTGCAAGCAGTTCTGTCAGACTACTTTCCGAAACTAAATAATATTTTTCATCCAAAGGGCTTTCAGTCTTTTCCAATTTATAATTTTGCAAAAGTTCATCGCTGGAGTCTTCGTCCTCAGAAGTTTCAGTAAAGTCTGTATCGGGGTCGAAGTTCGGGTCTAAATCCTCATCGTTGTCGTTACCAATACTACTTTCGAAACTGGTGTTCAAAATATCTTCTGACTCATCATCGTAAACTACGGTTGATGTCATGGGGTGTTCAAAATTATCCACAGACATTCCCTCGCGTATTGGCGAAATGACTGGTTCACGCTCGGGTGGCTTCAGCAACTCACACTGGGTACCTACATTCTGTACCGATACACCCCGCGTCTGTAACCGTCTGGTTTTGGTTTTTACATTTTGTGGATCCGTTTGTGTTTTCTGATGTGTAGAATTGACAAGATCATCGGTGTCTGTGCTACAAGATCGGGGAGCCGATGAAGTAGATGGCAATTCAGTTTCCATCTCCGTTGGTACATCAATTTCTTCGTGATGAAGGGATCTATCTCCCATAGCACCCTCAAGAATCTGCACAAAAAAGGGGGAATTATAATTGTATTCAATGTCATTTTTACAGCTAACTACGAATATTAAAGTTATACCCTCTATAAAAATAATAGAATACTTTTAAAACATTTTGTTATTAATCATATTTATAGAACAAAAATATTGATGTCCGAATGTAATGTTGTATATTGTTTTGGCGTTCCCTCCCCAATCATTTCAAGAAAGAGCTTAATTTGCATACAAGTGATTATTGCTTGTGTTCAACATCAATAGGTAATCAATTAGTGTATCGACGTAATAGATGCATGTCGAGATATAAATGCCACCCGCGGAAAAGGAATGTGTCAAGCTTCTGCTTCACGCTGTAATATGATGTTCTATCTTTTCAACATAAAATCACGTCGGTACGTGTACTACAAAATGTAATTTTTTTTTAAATGTGCATTTTTGTTTTTGATGCCATGTACATGTATGTATGTATGCTTCCTCGCAACCTTTCTTGGAAATAAAATTACGGCTAAGATATAGTTTATCAATATTTTTTCTGGGGATCGACACACTGTCATATCTTTAGAGTACGACCAAGAGACGGACTGTCAACTTAAAACAAAATTTGATCATTTGTTCGTGATGTTTTATGTTATATTCAATAAAACGAAGACAGGAAATTTAACAGACCTGTCAGAAATATAATAATTTTTCGGAATTTTTGGACTTCTAAAATAAAATAGATTGTATAAGATTATTTTTATTTTTACTATTAATTTTGTAACTACCTCTAGCTTTCTTCGTTTCTCGTAAGCACCCCTAGGTTTCACGGCAGAATTATGTTCAGCACCATCTTTCCCTTGAATTTCATACGGAATGTCCGGCACGGCGTCATCTTTTACTTGAATTCGGGCACCGTGGTACCCATATTCCTGCATCTTTACAGGGTTACGAGCCAGTTGGGAATCAGAAAAATGTTTATGACAAATCCTACTATGTTCGGTTGGTTCAAAGTTCACTCTTTTACAGTAATGAATCCATGCTTTCCGTCGGACGGAATCTTTCGGAAATCTAAAGAACGAAATTCCCTTATGCTTTTTTGAATCATTTGTGCACCCATAAACTGCACAGTACGGCATTTTCAATAATATTTTGTGAAAAATTAACAACCATCAACAAATTATCTAGCGGAATCAATATGTGTATAAACAATGGCTATACAGCTAAACAGCACGACCCTCTGCTCTGACGTCAACGGTCAATGACCGTTATCTTATCAGTGAAAATATGCATACACGTGAAGCTCCGCCTACTCTCACTTTCAGCTATTTGTTTTCAGACATTGATATAATTGTGTATAGATTAGCAATGTGTAGCTTGAGTTTTTCATTCAAAAATACGATTTTCTTCATTTTGCCTTAAAAACAAAATTTCATGTCATTTGTCCTTTAATTTAAACGGTAATAAAAGTGAATTTTTAAGAGGGACTCATTTGCATAAGGATCGATTGACTTTCTACATATTGATCTTACCTGTTCAGAAGTTAACTTGATGAATAAATATGGACCGCTATTCATGTCAGCTCAAGTTGTCCAAGTAGCTGAAAATGATATTTGATCATATTAGAACCATAAATATCGAATATATCTAGCAAATATTTTCAGACCAGTCAAGACTTTAAGTGTAAAAAATGTTTTGTTGTTATATGTGGATAATTCATCATCTTATTATTATCATTTAAATATGCGTACATATTTAGTATTAGGCGACTAGTTACTTAAAAATCTTCAACATTCAGACAAGTAAACAAATGTTAACATGTTCATGATGTTAAAGTCCTTGTCAAACAATCTAGTATGGTGATTGTAAATACGCAAGTATGTAATATATGACTTTAAACACCCCGGTCTGACACGAAAATTTTCGAATTGAAATGGTTAAGGTTTAAAACTCATATAAAACATAAAATTTCATTTTAGATATGTTTGGGTCAGGATGAAGCTTAACTTTTTCGTACGAAAGAAGCAGAGGTACCTATAGGGTATCCGAATGTCAAAGTCCGAAAGGGTAGAGACAAAACCAGGAAAAAACAAATAAGGACAGGAAGAAGAAACAGACAACATATAAATGTATAAAACACGGAAACACAAGAACTACTAAATATCAAGTAACAACGCGAACTCTAGTCATCACGCAATTGGACTCAGGTGCCCGGAAGAGTAAGCGGTTCCTGCTTTATATAAATAAATCAAAGTACCGTTGGTACTGATAACTCGGAAGTCAGAATGTTTCCTAAAGGTTTGCGTATGCTGATTTACAAATGTTCAGTTGAGTTCTGAAACTAGTGTTTTCTATAAAAATAACACCTTCTATGTTAATTTTGTAAATTCGTCCGTCCGTCCGTCCGTCCGCCCAACAAAATACCGGTATACTGTAAAAATATAAAGTACATCAGGATTTTTTAACATGCAACTACATAAGATAGTGGTCTTATATTTTGTATGATTAGCTGTATCCTATAGTATACTGGTTTAATAAACTTTTTGTAGACTTTTGTGGAAAAATTAATAACATGAAAAGTATAATATACATACCTAAACATTTGATATACTGACAGTTGGGGATGTTGTCTACGCAACTGGCTCTATGCCATGTGACCATGGTCTATTTTTACGCTTCAACGACTCTTATATGAAAAAAGGTCTTTTTTAGACGTATCAAAACATCTTTGTTTGATTACATGAAAAATATAAAACCTAGGCATTTGATAATTCTTAGACGGTTGGGGTTGTGGTTTACGCTAATCACACCATGCTGTGTAACCTAGAACCCATTTTCACGCTTCAACAACTCAGGTTTTTTCTTAGCCGTAAACTTTTTATAGGACTTTGTGGAAAATGAAAAACATGAAATTTTGTTCTACAGTGTTTTTTTTTATCATAAAAAATATGGTCTGGATCTGATTTTTGATGAAAAAATATTTTGGCATATTTTTTTTTTGCTATTAACAGAAATTTGATATCTGTAAAATTTCTTAGTTATTTGCGAATAAAAATCTTCGCCGAGTGCAGCATGATATGACCGCAACATGTTGCATGAACGTTGTATGTTTGAGGCAAATTATGCCCATGGTAGACTGATAAAGTTGATTTAACACATGCCATCTTTGGTGAACTTTCCACCCACTTTTTACAAGGAATTCAACACTTTTTTGCAAAAGCAGACCCCTAAAAATTGCTGCTTCAAAAATACTTGCTGCTTTTACTTTTCCCCCTTTTGGTCCCTAATTTAGTAACGGAAAATAGGGGGTTGCAATTATAAATATTTCAATTTGCATCACTGCTTGATAAGAGTTAAATTGAAAAAAAAATCGGACCAGAAATAAAATGGAACATTTTTTCCCATTTAATGGCCATTAATTTCTAATTGAAAAAAGGAGTGACCTCATAATCAATTCCATCTATGGTGTAATGGTAAGACATATCATAACAATGGACCAACCAGAACCAAAGTTATTGTGGGACCAAATATAATACTTTACCCATACTCGTAAGAGAGCGAGCTGTATTACAATCACATTATCCATATGTTTGCCCGTCCGTAACAAACTTTCGTAACAGATTTCTTGGCTTCAACTGGAAGGGTTGATTTCAAATTCAATAAACAGCTTTAGCATATTGCGTTGTACCGTGTCTTCCCTTTCTAGGTCAGTTACGCATCTACTTGAAAGAAGCAAAGGTGTACCAAAGGGGTAATCAGTATCATAAAATCCTGTTTTTAGAGCCGAGTTAAGACTTTTTAAGTACCAAAAATAGACAATGTTCCCTAACAGATTTCTCGGCTTCTACTAAAGGGATTTATTTTAAATTTGGTATAAAGCTTAACTGGCTTAAGCATGATGAGTTGTACCGTGCCTCCCCTTTCCAGGTCATTTCGGTCATCTACTATACCTGTTTTCTGAATGGTCGAGCGGGTGTACGACTTCATGCATCCCCTTTTTTTAAATTTTTTTTTGCCATTTTAGGGCCCCCAGTTTATAAACGAAGAAAAGGGGGACCCCAAAATATAAACTTTTACAGCATTTGTTTAACCAGAATAAAAGTCATTGTGGGAACAAACAAGAATGTATAACATTATTGGCCCCTTAAAAAAGGGACACCCATTAAATCAATGTACACGAATATGAAAAATGTTAATACAAATTAAATAACACTGAAGCAAGTAAATATGTACAAATGTATTCTAATATCATAAACATGACATGCATATGATAATGGCATACACACTACTTGTTTATAAAAAATTTAGTGTAGGAAAATACATTTCATCAATTGAGTAAGCTGATCATTGTACATGCTGTACAGATTTTCATTTTTATTTTATACAAACACATAATAATAAAGGCCCGATTACACATAATAATAAAGGTCCGATGTTTTATGACACTTTCGGCACAGCCAATACGTTGTTTTGAGTGGTGCTTTAAGTTCGTGGTATTACAAATGATGCCATTCCAAGCATCCGTCACCACACGTCTGACACAACCATTCTGCTACATCTTTTGTTTTCTGCCACTCTTTACATTTATGAAGACGTGATCCTCCAGCCTTGGAAGAAAAATTCATTCCCTCATTAATGCAAGCATATTTTTAAGTTGTTGTAATTATCTAGACAAGTGGATGGGTGAGTCAGTTATTACTTACTTTTGAGTCAGATCCCTCGATAGAATATATACCTTATGTATAACCTACGGGAAGAATTGAAATGCACAAGGCATGCATGATATACAATAACTAAAATTTCGGATTTTATAAAACAATTCTTTGTATATACATGTACATGCACTTGGTTAAAATACATCTTATGCCTGATCTTACACTACTTTTAAGGCGGCTGCTCCATTACGTTCAATGGGACCCAATTAAAATCCTCGCGAGTAAGCGAGTCTTGTACATGTTTGTATATCAACAATTTATTATGCTTTTATTTTTGTAACATTTAACTTCTTTCAGTTTTTGAGTAACAGTACATTGTACATGTAGGTCCGAAGTAACCATATTTAATTCTTTTTTTTGGTACTTAAGATTCGGGAAACCATTCCCGTACCCAATACGTATTAAAAAGGCATTCTGAATTATTTTGCATGTCCGGCACCTTAGGCCCACAGTTGATACAATATGCATGTACTCGAGTAAATGTTACATATCTAATCAAACAAATATTATAATATATTATAAAACAACGTATTATAAAAAAAACTATTATAAGGGACCAACCATCTAACTTGAAGGGGGGGGCCTTGGTTTTTTCCTAAAAAATATTCTGAAAATTATTTTTGGTGAAAAAAATATTCTGGCAGCTGAGCGTAAGAAAAAAAATATTCTGAATAAGGATTTCTGCTATAAAAAATAATGCTGATAATGAAAAAAATATTCTGTCGCGAGCCTTCGAAAAATAAATATTTTGTCCGCGCTCTTTCTCTGGAACAGACAGCTTTGTATCCTGTCACGTCAACATTCACGCCATCGTAAATGAAAACATCAAACATATCAAATGCATATTTTCCAACGCTTCAAAGAAGGACATCGTCGGAAACCCACGGATAATTCCTACATCCTCCATCACTCATCTGCCTTCCCTATGTATGTTCCTTTAAACCACACGTAGAAAAGAAATCACGTTGTTCTTACATATGGAAATCAACGGGGTAATCACAGGGGACATTGCATAATTTTTTCTGGGCCTCCCTGTCCAAAACACTTGAAAAGCTCATTGGTAGCACATACTTTTTCTTACCACCTGTATGTATCGAAAGATAATCATCCTTTCCGTTCATCAAATTGAACGTGCCATATTGTCAATCGTGTTTCGCGAAAAAGTTTCATTTCTTTCACGCCTAACAAATTCGAATGCGTAACACTCCATTTCGATTGTTTACATTTATAACGATAAAAAGCAGATGTTAACGTTATAGAAGCGATGATTTGATTAGCCCGATTGGCCTAAGGCATTAAGAGATATCTTTAAGCGACCAATGAAAACGGCTCCTTAAATATTCATGGCGAAGTTTATTATCTTCGTTGCCGATTGGTTGGTATCATCATCGTATCACAAACATAAATATGTAAATACAGAGTAAAACTAGTCCGACACACAATTATTTATAAATACGCAATATTCCGCACACGCGAAAATTATTTTACTCATCCACATTTAATTAATATAACGATATTTAAGTGCTCAATTATAAGATATTCAATGCAATGGTATGTTAATATTTTATAGAAACGTACATTATGAAAGAATCGCATAACTATCCATCGAAAAAATTCTTATCGCGGAAGGTTAATTGAATATCATTTATTTGATGTAATGAGTGAGGCCATCGCTTTTTCTAATCTGGTCCTATTTTGACCTATATTCCATTTCTACGAGAGCTAGCGACATGACAACGAGTTGTAACAGTTTGGCGCGTCTTCTTCCATTCATCTTTTCTCCGACCAGACTCGGAAGCCGAAGACTTCCAAGTAAAAACGATTCAGTATATTGCCCCCCATAAAACCAACTACATGTACTTTACATTGGTAGAGCGCCTCTGATGAGTCTTAAATAGACGAAACGCGCGTCAGGCGTAGCAAAATTTATTGTCTAAAACTTTGTTGTTATTTGAATTAAAAACACACGTGAAGGTTAGCACTGCTGGTGGAGTTTTAATTCCCCGAGATTAGCCCGCTCCGGCACCAACACTTTTGAGTTGGAGAAAACTTCAAAGCTTTAAATTACCTGTCTAAATTTCAAAACTGTCTAAACCCTAAGATTCTTCCTACCCCAGACATAGGTTGATTATCTTAGTAATAATTTGGTTCCCCAGTTTGGTATTTTTGGTTTTACTGTTCTATGCTCTTCATATTCATATAGTGTATGGCATTTTCAATATTTTTTGTAGAGCGCCTCTGATGAGTCTTAAATAGATGAAACGCGCGTCAGGCGTAGCAAAATTTATTGTCTGGAATTTTGTTGTTATTTGGATTCCTCATTTGGTGACTACAGTTCTTAAAATAGCTCTAATAGGCCTATGACTGTAAAATTTATATTTGAAACTTACCTTTGTGGTTCTTTGTAAAATCTGTGACTCCCAATTTCCTTATTCAACATCTGTTAAGGTTTCATCTTAATAAATGTACAGTAGTGACAACATGATTGTTTATAAAATAGTTTTGTATGCCCTTTCGACAGATCGTGTTATGATCATAAGATAAATCAGTGTGAACTTTTAATTGTATGACACTATCAACTACCAATACACTGAACTTTAGCTCCCATGCATATTTTTATGGTCTTTATCACTAGAGGTTAAAATCTCGATCTAGATATATAACTGCATATCCAACTATAGTTTGTAAACTTGTCATCAGAAGGAAAAAAGGAAAGATCTCAAACTTAATTTTTGTTAAATTGGTGTGAATAAATGATAAACTACATTAATAATTCTATAAATTAGTCAAATTTACATATTGAATCTGTAAACTTTTTATATTCCTTAAAAATATGATAAAAAATATGATATGGAAATTTTTATATCATACCCGATATCTCCCTCGACAAGAATCATACCCCCGAACTAAAGCTCTCGGGATGATTTTGGCGTCTCGGGAAGATATGAGATATGATTGGAAAACAACCATATGACATTCTATATTTATCGTGAAAAGTTATATGATTTTATCTACATTGTAGTGAAAAAAAGACACGATATTTCAAGCATAATAAATGAACAAGCAAACCTTTTTTAAAGGTTTGATAAAGTATCTAACTTACAGAATTTGAGATTTTTTTAAAAATCCATTATCGATGGTTACGCTCATTCTTTTTTTATAGATGACACTATATGAGTAGTATTCAGAGTTATTGAGTTAAATACATTTTTAATTAAAGACTCAATAATTTGGCGCATAAATATTGAGACAAACATATTAAATGGCTAATTACGGCCACAGCTAGCTGCAAGAGAGGAATTGACAAGATAGGGAAACAGAATGCCAATCACTAGGATATACGGACAAATCTGTGCACCATTGGTAGGCAATGGATGCTCACATTCCTCTCAAGGTTCCTGGAGAGAACGAGGGACACAATATTCCAGTACGCCAGCCCATATTTTGTCACCCCATGGTGTATTCTAAAAATAACACATGAGAGTAAAATTATTATTTTTGATTTAGATTTACCATGGATTTACTTTTATTATACACAGTGCCTGAAAAGGCCACTTGCCCACTGGCCAATTGCGAGTAGATTTTTGACACATGTTAGAACACTGGCCCAAAAATTTTCTTTGGGCCACCAGATTGGGTTTTCCTATTTCAGGCACTGTATACCCTGGCCAAATCCAATCTGGTGACAAATCAGAACCGACCACTCATGGACGCATGAGATGGTCTAGACCAACTTCCAACGGTAAAGCGTTGGAAAGTTTTAAATGGTAATATGACCCGACGTACAATTAAGGAAAGAATAGTGTCCCCTTATCTTGCCAAATTCCGCCCTAGTAGACTGTGACAGGAATTTTTATTAAAAATAATTAAGCATATACACACAAACACAAAAATTAATTAAAAATTTAATGAAAACTGATAACTTAGAACTTTAAAAAGTCTGTATTTGGTATACTCGCGATATTCAGGTAGAAAATAATAAATATATATTAAGTAACATTTTAAAAAAGTCATTCAAATACTAGCAAACTGAAAATTGACACGGACATTTTTGTAAAATCCTAGTGTATTTCAAACAGCACCGTCCGCAAATATTCTAAGCTCAAAATTGTAAGATCCTCGGAAGCTCCTGTTGTCATATTTGAAGAGCCTGAAAAGAGTAAATAAAACAACAGCAGTAAAAATGTTGGACGGTGAGAAAGGGGTGGATGGAGGGACTTTGTTTCCTTCGTCCATCACATGTCAATTCGTGAATAAAATTATAAAACCCGGAACAAATACGGATATTAAATTACGGAGAAAGAATAGAAAATTTATTTATCTCGCTTTCATTAAACTGGTTTATCTTATAAATAGATAAACCTCATTAATTAAAGACTCAATAATTTGGCGCATAAATATTGAGACAAACATATTAAATGGCTAATTACGGCCACAGCTAGCTGCAAGATAGGAATTGACAAGATAGGGAAACAGAATGCCAATCACTAGGATATACGGACAAATCTGTGCACCATTGGTAGGCAATGGATGCTCACATTCCTATCAAGGTTCCTGGAGAGAACGAGGGACACATTATTCCAGTACGCCAGCCCATATTTTGTCACCCCATGGTGTATTCTAAAAATAACACATGGGAGTAAAATTAATATTATTTTTCATTTAGATTTACCATGGATTTACTTTTATTATACATGTGCACAGTTCCTGAAATGGCCACTTGCCCACTGGCCACATATAAGAACACTGGCCCAAAAATTTTCTTTGGGCCGACAGATTGGGTTTTCTTATTTCAGGCACTGTATACCCTGGCCAAATTCAATCT
Organism: Arcuatula senhousia; assembly: GCA_963971305.1. Taxonomy (NCBI): domain Eukaryota; kingdom Metazoa; phylum Mollusca; class Bivalvia; order Mytilida; family Mytilidae; genus Arcuatula; species Arcuatula senhousia. The sequence continues at coordinate 22,112,268 of OZ020304.1, read as the reverse complement.
GGTGACAGATCAGAACCGACTACTCATGGAGGCATGAGATGGTCTAGACCAACTTCCAACGGTAAAGAGTTGGAAAGTTTTAAATGGTAATATGACCCGACGTACAATTAAGGAAAGAATAGTGTCCCCTTATCGCAAAATGAGCGTGTCTATACATGTTCAAAATACATCCCGGCCCCCTTTTGGGACACACTTTCTTTTGTTTAATTGTAGTTTGGATTTTATTTTCTAGTATGCACTGGCCAAATTCAATCCGGAAACAGATCAGATGCATGAGATGATCTAGACCAAATTTCAACGGTAAAGCGTTGAAAAATTGTAATTGATATTTATGGAGCAAAACAGTATTTCCCCTTTTTTTGCCAAATGAGAGTGTCTATACATGCTCATACTTTACCCAACCGGCCCACTTTATCTACCATTCTTTCAATCTGAGTGAATAAGGGCCAATAGGTAACCGTATAATTGAAATATTCAATATAGTAGAAACCATACATATAATTTTGTATTTCCCACCTAAGTAGGTATTGCTTGGCTGTTCATGTTTAATAAGCTATCGAATAACTTAAATTATTCATTCAATCACGGTCTAAACTGAGCATATATAAGATGAGAATAATTGCCTTTTTTAATGTGATAAAACAAGACACTTCTTAATGTATGAAAAATTAAAAAACATAAATTATCAATCATCGCCTGTACGAATCTCCATAACGTATCTAGTGACTGTATTTTAATGTTCATGTTGTTAAGTGATCATGCCCTGGTTGAAACATGTTTTCGATTAGTAAATATATGCAAACAAGTTTTCTTATTGAGCCACTAGTTTAATTCGGCATGCCTATATAGTTTCAATCTCAGAAGCACGAGTACATGTAAATGTTTAGTGTCTGCATTCTTAAATATTTTAATTGTCAACATGTACAGTAAGGCATGCGAATAATAAGAAACTAGACAGCAATCATCGTAATATCAAGAATACTTACGCAATCAATTGACTATCAAGAAAAACTATGTAGAATACAAAGTTTACAAATTAAATAAAGCTTAAAGAGGGTATTGTCTACGAAAATCATTTTAAACTAACAAAAAGGGCCAACAGAAAATTTTTGACATTGTCTAATTTTAAACTTAAACATGTAAACAACAAAATAAATCTAAAAACCGAAAAACATTTATCACTAAATGATATACGAAAAGATTTACAAAAATTCACATTCATGAGCTCTAATCCCGCCTTTAACATGCACACTTTATCCAACTTTGCTTAAAACTTTTACGGTTCATACACGCTGCAAGCATACGTCTCCCGTCCCAGACCTCAGTCCGTGTAATCAACCTCGTTGGTCTAACAATTGTGAGCGAAAAAACCCAGTCTATTGCAGTTTTGGTACTAAATATAAACATGATATATTTTCAAAGGTTTCCCCTAATTACATTTCGTATGACGTTCGAAAGATTGGAGAGCCATACCAAAAAAGCAAAGGTGTACCAAAGGGGTAATCAGTATCATAAAACCGTAAAGACAAAGACAAAACCGGCAGACAAATACTCATCACAACAAAACAAACCACATAACAACATAAAACACACACACATAACAACAAAACCGCATTCAGCAACGCAAACTCAAGTCGAAACGAGAGTGAACTCAGTTCTCCGGAAGAGTTAAGCAGTTCCTGCTTGCTATAGCACACCCGTCACGTTGCGAAGATCGATTAAGTGTTGGTCAAATCCGGAAAGGATGACATTACAAAACTCTATTTCAAACCAACATCTGTGCTCATCTGAGAGATAAACCGAATTTATCAGTGATAAATATAAACTGAGTTTAACGCAAATCCTCTGAAACTACTTAGCAGAAATAAATGAAACTTGGTATGCAAGAAGTACACTTCGTAAAGTTGTGCATATAATTAGGAATTTTTTTTCTGTATTTTTTTATAACAGGTGCGACCCTTTAGACTAAAAAAATCTTGAATTCTGCATTTCATATTTCTAAGTTTAACGGAATCTTGTTATGGCATTCATATACATGCAAATTATCTTTACAATGCTTGTTGTACCTCACTAGGTATTCCTCAGTGATAATATTAATTGAACTCGTAGGGTATGAAAGCACGCTTACTTAGTTTCTGTTATTGATACTTTCCAAACCACATGACATATTCATAGCATGCAATAGCAACCGCATAATAAACTATTTTATAGAACGTAAACCAAAGTTCACTCGGTTTCTTTAGTTTGCGCGGCGCAAATGCTACTTTATCAACGCGCGGCGCAAATGCTACTTTATCAACGCAAAACAGCATTTATCGACCGTAACCTATAGTTTGCGGTTGATAATATGAGTTTATCGCCGATAAACTCAGTTTATCATCGATACCGCCGATAAACTCAGTTTATCAACGATGAATTCGGTTTATCACCGAGAAACCCAAATAAGCATTTGAAACCCCCATTATCGACCGCTAATGATAAATTTCAAACAACTGAAATTAGCATTAGCATCAGCAAACTATAGTTAGCGAGTGATAAACCCAGTTTATGGGGTTTTTGTGACTGTCGCGTGCCATACGTGCCATACATGAAAGAGTCCAAGATTAATAATAACCGACTATATCTTATATTAAAGTATAAATATAGTCTATATCAATATGCATTATAGGACAAAGCACATTACCTATATCGCATACACTATATCGCTCTCCCTATATCGCACCTCTTACCCTATATCGCACCCCGTACCCTATATCGCATACCCTATATCGCACCACTACAAAATATCAAATAATGAACATTACATATCAAAATCTGCATCTGTATTAACCCTCGACAAATATCATACCTCGGGCCGTGGCCCTTGGTATAATATAGGTGTCTTGGGTAAATACAGCATATGGTACAGATTTTGCCATGTATATATTATTCAGTATATAAACTATGTTTCAAAATTATAAAGTAGGTTTACACTAATATTTTTAAAAAGCTCCACAAAACATTCCGATTTTAAACATTTACACTTTTGTGTTATTTCATTACAAAATTGCTAAAATTATTTGTAATATATTTAAATCTGACCAGGAAACAATAACGTGAAATGTCAACTAGTAAATCAGTAAAACATTAAAAGGTTAACCTTGCTGATTTATATGATTTTCTTATTAAAAAGACAACTTTTCGTCTTCCGGAAGTTTACAATCGTCTGTTTTACCCATAATACTTGAAAAACACATGAGTAAATTACACCAGGGCACAGAAATCAACCGTGTTTCCCTTTCAATCTTTCCATACATTGATTAAGTTTTTTTTAATGCAAAAGTGATAGGTTCTGTTTCTATAATGTGTGTTGATCACCACAATATCGACTGTTTGAATTTCGTTTTAATCTCCGTAATCTTGGATTGGTTCTCCTATTTATATAAAGCAGTTTGATTCTTAAAATCCAGTTTTGTCAAAAAAACTAAAAGATTTTCGTTTCCTAATTGACATAATAATATAATCAAGATGTTTTCACTTTCGTTGCGTACACTTCCGTAGCGGCATTTCGTCCTCCTTACGTTTCACTATATTTATGTAACATGTATTCAATTACCCACACGGAATGTAAAGCACGATCTCTTAGAAGAGGGTCGCAATTGACACTTTACTGAAAATATTTTCTTTTTATCTTATCTTATAACTGCATTATGGATATTTGCAAAATCGGGATTGAACGTAACCAGATCGCGCTATTCGTGTTGCCATCTTTTTCCATCGTAGCACCTTCTGTAGAAATTTTCTGACTGCAGAGTAATGCTGGCGTCACACTGTCCCGATTTCGACATACGATGAACTCACGAATGTGAAAATTTCAACTTCGTGCGAAGTTAGTCCCGAAGTTGCTAAAAACCAAAATCAAAGCCGAAGGATATACGATTAGAACAGATGGCTAAACGATTAAAAAAGTAGCAAATACGAATAGCTGCGAACCGATTACAAAGTTGTTACGATGTTATCAAGATTAGTCGAGAATTATATTCGAAGAAGAAAACGAAGTTATCCGATGGCTGTACTACGTTGTGTTTAGCATACGATGGGTCTACGATGCATCCCGATGGGCATACGAAGTATGAAAAAAAATAACACGATTTGCAATAAGATTATATAGTTTATTGTATATAAATTGTCCTTTGCTGCTTACATAAAAAGTTAAAATGAAGGCTCTCCAAATATACCATTGCTGTCCCTGATGTCGACCAGTAAGAATAGATGAGACATTTGATCAAAAGCTAAAATTTAGAGGCAATTAAGATAGAACAGAAAAGGGTATTGTTGCTTTATCTTGTTTTGTTCAGGCCGTGTGAGAGTTGACTGAAGCACACATAATCTGAAAACAGCATGTATATGTTGTAACAATGTAGAAAAATTACAACAAAGCATACATTGTTATAGCAAATCGCGTTAAATAAGACAACCCGTTTTGCAATAAAGTGTGAATTGTAATAACGCGTTTTGCAATAAAATTATTGTTCAGTCTACAACTTGTCCATTGCTCTTATTATTGGTATACCGGTATATGGATAAAAGATAAAACCAGGGCTTTCTTAGTATTCCCACGCTGCATGTCCATGATGTCGACAAGTAAGAGTTGATGTATGTAATATCTAAATTTAGAGACTTGAAGCTAGCAAAGAAAACTGATGTTACTTGGTTTATTAAGCTCTTTCAAAGTCTAAGAAAGTTACGCGAGAGTGACCCGTTATAACGTAAAAGTAACGCGTTATTATGGAATAGAAGTGTGCATGTTATTTCCGGAAAAATGATAAAAGCGCATTATATTAATTTTTAGATGACCAAAATAAGCCCAATGGGCTTTTGTACTCTATGCATGAAGTTCAACAATTTTAGCTTTTGCGAACAATTCTTGAACAAAACGTGTTCACCTAACAATACATATTTCCTTACCGGGTCCAAAGGTCCCGAAAACATTTGCAGACCGAAACGGAGCGTAAACTTGATCTGTAACCCGTATTGATGGAATCGCATATACTAGTAGTACATTCAAAAAAAGCATTTTAATAACTATAAGGATTTAGAAAAAAGTGTGAGAAACTGAAATTTCAGTGAATTTTCAAAGTTCAAAGTGGTTAACTCCTGTAATCATTTGCGGACCGGAACGACACGTAAACTTGATTTTAAACTCATCATGGTATACTCGCATACCAAATCTCTTTAAACATTTATAGGTTTTTTTTCTCAAAAAGTGCGAAAAACTTATTGTGACAATGATAGGGCCGGGCCGGACAGACACACAAACGGCAGACAGAGTGCAAGCCTAAAGCCCCTTCTGCTTTTGTCTGTAGGGGACTGATGAATACTGAAGTACATTTAAAAATGATTAAACCTTTATTTCTGATATTGAAATTTAAGTATCAAAAGATGCCACCATAGTCTGGATGAAGACACGGAAGAGGGTAGAGCATGGAAGGCAAGAACAGGACGAAAAGGAAAGCATCAAAATAATCATGACTGTCTTCGCCTGGTTTTGTCTGGAAAGAGCATTTATCCTGAAAAGCTCAAATATTGCAAATATAAAAATGATGATCACCATTATAAAATTAAAGTTAATGTATCTAATTTAAAGTACACAGAAAAGATGACTAAAAGATTAAATAGATGTTAGTCCTTTAATCTTTCGTACATATACATTTAATTTAGTGAAAATTACGAAAATAAGTTCTAGTACTAGTATATAAAGAAATAAAGTAAAACTTAAAAGGACAAATGCATATTCTGTTGAAAATTTTAGTATTTAGAAATTATCTTGCTTCTAAACAGTGCCGTGTTTCCATCTCAATGCCATTACCCTATGCCATTACTAACTTTGTTGTCATTTGTATTTCTAATTACGACGGCTATACGAATATCAAGCGAGGCCCGTACGACGTCGTGTTCCAATTGGCGACCATCGGAGAACTTCTCGTTTCATTCGTGTCGCCATCGTAAGATAAATGTAACCGACGACAATTAGAACGCAACACGAAATGATAAGATGCAATCACGAAGGCACTACCATGCAAAAGATGTAATTACGAATACAACACGAAGATGGGCCTTCGCACGAACCTTCGGCATCACGAAGTTGTTGCCGAACTTGGAATATTTCCGCCGATGGTGCTACGATGGTAAAGGATGGCAACACGAATAGCGCGATTTGGATACGATCACCCCCGATTTAGAAAATATTCCTAATCGTGTATCCATCGGGGACAAAATCTGCATAGTGTGACGCCTGCATACTCTTTGTAGTGCCTTCGACATTTTTAACATGTTAAAAAACTGCTGAAGTTTCGTGCGAAGGTCCTTGTTCGTGTTGCGTTCGTTAATACATCCTTTCTATCGTAATGCCTTCATGAAAGCATCTTTTGATTTCGTGCCTTCTAAGTGTCGTCGGTTTCATTTATCTTACGATGGCGGCACGAATGAAACGAGAAGCTCTCCAAAGGTGGTGCGAAGGAAACACGGCATCGGGAAGACATCGCTTTGTATTCTTATATCCGTCGTGACTAGTGTAGTGGCATAGAGTAATGGCACGGAGATGGAAACACGGCACTGGCCAAAGCAGTACGATTTCGCAAGTATAAAATATCAAACATGTCAAAAGTTCCTAATATGAACATTTATTAATCAATTTGAGTTAGGCTTAAATTTTGGTATGGCGTGTTACGGTGAATCATTGAGAAAAAGATAAGTACATGTAGCTCAGCTTTTTTTCTTTTAATTAACATGCAGCAGGAGGAAGACTTACAAGACAGCAGCTTCTTATACAAATACCCTTGTTTATACTGTATGCATAATTTTCTTGTTTCAAAGAACCGTAAAAAAGAAAATAAAAAATTCGGAACTAGAACGATCAGTCTCAAAAGTACAAGAAATAAAGGTAAGAACAAAATTACCAAACTTGGAGGATCAATCTCAATGTCCAAGAGAAAATACAAAACATGGAAAACACACCGGAATAGTTATAGATCGCAATGGTCCTGACTTAGTACAGGCATTTCAAATTAAATGGTGGGTTTAAACCAAAAGACAAAACAAGGCGAAGACAGTCTGGATCTAGAATCTTCTGACACTTTCCTTTTCAATTTCGTTCTGTTCTTTTCAACCAGGCGCTTCCCTCTTCCACGTCATCGTCCAGGCTTTGGTGGTATCTTTAAATACTTAAATTTCAATATCAGAAATAAAGGTTTAAACATTTTAACATCTTACTTCAGTTTTTATCCGTCCCCTTCCGACATAAGCCGAAAGGGACTTTAGCTTTGCCCTCCGTCTTCCCGTTTGTGTGTCCGTCCCGCCCGGTCGTCTCGCTGTCACAATAAGTTTTCCGTACTTTTTATTAAACCTTACATATAAATATCAAACTGATTGTTGGAATGTGCGTCCACCATGATGAGTTAAAGATCAAGTTAACGTGTCGGTCTGCAAATTTTACAGGTGTTAAGACCCTTTTCGAGTTAAAACACGCTTTTCAATTTTCCCGTAGTAACACGTTATACTATTCCACAATAACGCGTTACTTTCGCGTTATACCGGGTTACACGCGTAACTTTCGAAGAATTTGGCAGGCTTTACAAATTAATTACCATCATTTTTTAATCTTCAGTCTATACATATTAAATATAGAATTATTTAGTCTTACTGGTCGACATCATGGACATGCAACGTGGCTATACTTAGATATCCCTAGTTTTATTGTTCCTCCATCTATACTAATAATAAGAGCAAGGTAAAATTGTAGACTAAACTATAATTTTATTGCGAAAAGCGTCATTACATTTTACACTTTATTGCTAAATGGGTTGTCTATTATAACAAGATTTGCAATAAAAATGTATGCTTTGGTGTAATGTTTCTACATACTGACACAATAACAACATATACATGTACTTGCTGTTTTCACATTACGAATGCGTCGGTCAACTCACGCAAGGCACGAACAAAACAAGATTAAGCAACATCATTTTTTTATGTTCTATCTTTACAGTTTCTACATATAAGCTCTAGATCAAATGAATCACCTACTCTTACTGGTCGACATCATGGACCAGGGTTATACTTGGAGAGCCTTCGTTTTAACTTGCTATCCATGCATACTAATTGGAAACAGCAAAGGACAATTGATATAGACTAAACTATGTAATCTTATTGCATATCGCGTTATTACAATTCATACTTCGTATACACATCGTGATGCATCGTAGCCGGAGCGGTGCTAACCTTTGGGAATTAAAATTCCACCAGCAACCATCATAGATGTTAGAAATATAAATTACAACAAAGTTCCAGACTAAATGTTTTGCTACGCCTGACGCGCGTTTCGTCTATCCAATACTCATCAGAGGCGCTCTTCCAAAAGTTAAAAATGCCAAACACTATATGATTATGAAGAGCATAGCAAAAATATACCAACAATGTCGAAACAGGGACCAAATTATACTAAGCAGTCTATGAAACAAGTCAAGAAAAACTGATGATTTTCATCAGCCCTCTTATCTCAATCTTTATGAGCTAAATCAGTAACCTCTCAACATGATGGCCATAAAGACAGTGAGAGTTAAACATTAGATTGGTTTTAATTACTTGTATACTGTAAACTTCAAAGTGATGTTTGAAATCATGTAAAATATTTTCATTTTTGTGAAAAAAATTCTGTAACATGATATGTGCACCATAGGGTTTGTGGTAAAGGGACTCAACTGGGTGTGGATATATTTATAACTAATTTTAACTGATCAGAGATAAGAAATCTAGCATTCATCTAGCTAATTTCATAGACTGTAATACCAACCTACGTCTGTAGAAGGATGAACCTTAGGGTTTTGACAATTTTAAAATTTATACGGATAATTTATAGCTTTGATGTGTTCGTCAACACAAAAGTGTTGGTGCCGGAGCGGGCTAACCTCGGGGAATTTAAACTCCACCAGCAGTGCTAACCTAATCTATCAAATCATAACCCTTGTACACATCTCAATAAGGTTATTCAGCAAACCAAAATGAATAAAACCCGCGAGGATTTTGAATGAGATTTTACATAACATTGTTTATCATGTGGAGATCAAAACAACAGTTTCACAATGAATCAGCTGAAATTAATGTAAGTGCAGCCAATGATAACAGAACTGTAATATTAACTTAAAGATATGAAAACTGTATATCTTTTATATTGCAAATGAATTAAAATATCAAATATGTGTTGACTAAGAATTTGTACATCATTCTCAACATAAAGATGAGTGTTCACATTGCGTAACTGTCTCTTTAAAGTTTATTATTCATTTTCATGGTTTTTTTTATTCTTTTATTTTTCATTACTTTTCCTATTAGGTCTTGTAAACAAAACAAAATAGACAAGAGTATGAGTCAAATACTTCCAATATAAAATAGATTTTGTCTGCAGATTGATGTCATTTCACATTTATACATTTGAAGAAAACAGGTTACAAAATGTTTTATGTTTCGGCCAATATTTTCTCAGGCATTCAAATGAACAGTATCTAGACACCCGGCAGTATAAGCAGCTTAGTAACTTTCCATTTGAAATTTTTCTGCATTCGAAGCAAAAGTTTAAATGTTTTTTCTTAAACCATAGTTTAAACAATAACACGAGAATGTGCCATTTGGCTGCATTGGAAAGATTTGGTATTTGGTTCCATGTCTTTGTTTTAGCGTCAAATACATCAACGGGATAGTGCATTGACTTATAGAGGCAGTCAAATGATGCTGGAGCATCATCTTCATTAGCATACATCCACGAAAAAATATTATAAGATGTTTCATGATGTACCATACTAGCGTCTAAACTTTTCACGGCACTTTGTATAATATCCAATCTCTCGTTTTTTGAACGAATATGTGTTAACGCCAGTAGATATTTTAAGAAATAGAAATATGGTGTGCTGTCTATAACTACCCAGTCGTTCACGTTTTTCGTGTCTTGTGTCGTTTTCGTCAATCGAAATTCTTTGTAATACTCAAATATCAAAGGAGGGGGTACAAGAAGAAACTCTAAAGGTAAAAAGATTACGCATACACAAAAAGATATTTCACTGTCTTCTTCGAGTTGGCCAGAATATTTCTTTGAAATCAAGTATATGGTTTGTTTCTTCAGAGATGGTTGAGATGGTCTACATGGGCAGGATGTTACATATTCTTTATTTGTCTTCCATGGTATATCTTTCAGTACTTTATCACATTCTTCATACATCCCGATGTAAAATAGATACGCTGCGTACTTAAGCCTGCCAGATGTAAGGTCAGAGTTGAGTCCTAAACGGAACTGTCCAGTCACAACAAAATGTATTATTAAATTTAGAATATTGCCATTTTGTTCATTAATAAAACATGCAAGATGACCACCAACTGTTTGGCGTAGAAATGAAACAACTGAATACGTCACATCCTTAGTTTCAGCTTCCGTATGTTCTGTGATGGTTTTCATTGAGAGCAGTCGACAAATATCAGCCATGATGAAAAAAATAAATGCATGTATTTTTTCAAAGTAAGTTACAGAACGTTGAAATTTCATCTGGTAATAAATCGATTGTAAGTGTATATTTAGTGTACATGATCGATAGTGTATATTTCGTGTATACGCTAAATAAGCTGTAAAATACAGCTGACTCAATGCTTTATAAGGTTTCAGTGAATTTCGAATATAAAAATGCAGTTCTGTGACAATTTGCTTGTCTTCGAAATGTCTATCTATTTGGAGTGTCTTTATATGTTCAAGGAAATGAATTCTATTCCTAAGTACATTTTGTATTGAGCATACGAGTTCTTTTCTATTTGGTTGTGACACTTTTCCAATAAACATATTTTCTCCGGGAATAAAATAATTCGGACAATTCATACCCAGAACCCACTCTAACAGTAACTTTAAACAAAACATTATGCAGTTTATCAGATTAAAAGGTTGCCAGAATGAAGGTTCGATCCTTTCCATCGTGTAGAATAAGGCTGTCTTACAATGGTAAGACGACAATATTTTTCCGAATTTTGGCTTAAAAATATCATTGTTTATTAGCTTAAGCATAACGTAACATTTGAACTGTGTATTGTTAAGACTAAACATGAGCTCCCTTTCTTGCAAAGAAAACGATATTCTGTATTCTAGGTGCTTCTCAGGAGAAATAGAATGTCAAGTAGAAACAAGGAAACATCCCATTTTACTAAGTTTTTTAACATCCTGTTTAGAAGGCCAATCGTATGATCTTTTTTTGTAATCCATTCGTTAGCTACCGAAGGCCAGCGTTTACACCTAATAGAAGGAACATTATCGACCTCAATTGAAAATGAATTGGTTGTTGATGCTGCGGGACCCATTCTAATGGTGTCCACTATATCAGGTTCAAATTGGCATAGCTTATGGTGATCACTCAATATTAGGCGTCCGTCTTGATCAGATTGAATGCACTGCCGAATGATGTTTGGGATTTTTTCAAAATCCTTTTGATGGAAAGGTGAGCCTTTGTAAACAAATTGAAGCTTTACATATCCTGGACTACCAGAGATAGAAGGGAGCATTAAAATTCCTAATTCGGAAGAACTAAGATCAGTAAGAAGCTCTGAGCACTGCATGTCTTCGTTCAAAATCATTGCATCAACATCGTGTTCTAAAAAATAAGAAATATATATAAATTATAAACATATTGATATTGACGACGTGACGGGTTTGGCAACGTGACGGGTGTGCTATAGCAAGCAGGAACTGCTTACTCTTCCGGAGCACCTTAGTTCACTCTCGTTTCGACTTGAGTTCGCGTTGCTGAAGGCGGTTTTGTTGTTATGTGTGTGTTTGTTTTATGTTGTTATGTGGTTTGTTTTGTTGTGATGATTTTTTGTCTGCCGATTTTGTCTTTGTCTTTACGGTTTTATGATACTGATTACCCCTTTGGAACCTTTGCTTCTCTCATACTACTGGGTCGATGTCTCTGCTGGTGGACATTTGTCCCCGAGGACATCATCAGCCCAGTAGCTACCATAGCATGATTACAAGGAACCAAGCACGGATACTGGCTCAGGCGTCGCCCAGTATAAAAAGGCCTGAACCTAACGACGCCACGGACACGGCATCGTTTTGTAAGACAGGTGTCCAAAATATCCCCGTTTCTACAACAATATCACACAAACAGTCTGAAAATCCAGAATTCCAATATAAAAACTCAGATTCAGTCAACACATACGACAATGCTCTGTACTTTTGGAAGACGTTTTAGACTTTGAAAACATCGAAAGTCATTGCTCAATCAAAAAATGTGGAATAAAAAACTGTAAAACTTGCGCTATTTTAATCACTGATCCGCAAATTAAGAGCAATTTAACAAACCGTACGTACAACATCAACAGTTGGGATGATTTGAACTGTACATCTTCAAACGTTATTTACGCACTAGAATGCACTTTATGCGGATTGATACATGTTGGGGAGACTAAAGGCTGATTGAATGCCCGTATAAGTGGCCACAGATCCGGCATTAACACCGACAAATTCCCTTTCATTTACCAACATTTTAATCAACCGGACCATTCTATCTTGTCCATGAAAGTCTGCATTCTTGAAAAAATGTACCATACCACCAACAATCCCACTTTAAGTACACCAATTCGAAAACAACGAGAAGAATTCTGGATAAGAAGGTTAGGCACCGCTTTACCTTATGGTTGCAACGACATCATTGGCAGTTTAGGGAACTTATCAAGTCCAAGATGCAATGATGTGAATGTGATGAATCTTTTTGAACAGCAGGAAAGGCGCAAACGCAGTCATGGACATCGGAAGTACAATTCACCGAAGGTACATGACGTGTCTATCAATGGACTGCTTTCGTCTATCCAACAACCTCTCGGGATTCATCACATTCGCACTAAATTGCATTCTATTCCTCTTTCCAAACTTCACACACTATACAAAGAATGTCTCGAAAATCCAGTGACTGATTTTAAATCCAACCTGTACCGTCTTACAGCCATTGTTCTTGACATCGGATACAACCGATTATTCAAACCAGTCGGTGTTCCACACGAAAACAACAAGGACAATCGCTCTTTCATTTCTCTTCCATTTTTAAACAAAGGTTTGGATGCCATAAATTTAGGAAATATTTTACACCATAAATCTGTTACAGAGCATATCCCTCCTTATTTCAAAGACAAAAGTGTTCCCGTCATTTCTTATTCCTATACTTCCAACATTGCACCTAAGGTATTTAACTACAAACAAGTTTTGCGGGATTACCAAATCAATGACCTCAAAGCAAAACCACCAGACTGTTCTTGTGACAAATCCCCATTCAAATATAGTCCCTCTGGCCACGTCATTACCGGAGACCAGAATGACCAATTCCGCGATGTTTTGGCCAAAGGACCAAAATATCGTGAGCCTAGAGCAATCAACAGGAACCATAATTTCAAAACAATTATGGATTCAGTTGAAGACTATGCCAGAAAATGGGCCAAAAAAGAACATGAAAAAGAAAGCGACGTTCTTTCTGAGTGGGTAAAGTCTGTGAGGTCGTTGGTTTTGAAAAGTATTAACTCTTTAAAAGGCTCGATGAGCACCAGAGCAACATCTATTTTCAACAACCCTGATGTTGCGAAGACATTGTCCACCTTACATGACAAATATGTTGTCGTACCTGCTGATAAAGCCCCTAACAACATCATTTTCGTATGCAAAAGACACTAAATTGATTGTTTAACAGCTGAATTAGGGGTTGGTTGTACTAGCAAAAGCACCACATATACAGCAACAGCACTGTCAAAGGAGGAAATAATCAACAATCATAATTCTGTCATTTCTTCCTTTGGCATTTCTGTTGACAAAAAGAACGATGACGTTCCATCATTGTATTGGATTCCAAAGTTACATAAAACTACATACAAGCAACGATTTATTGCTGGGTCATCCAAATGTACAACTAAGCCTCTTTCAGTTTTGTTAACATCAATATTGACGGCAATAAAATCAAGCCTTTAAAAGTATTTCGATTGTTGTTACTCTAGAAATGGCGTCAATCAAATGTGGATTCTCAAAAATTCTAAAGAACTGATGGAAAATCTCCATTCTAAGTCATTTTCATCATGTAATAGCATTAAAACGTTTGATTTCTCTATATCATATACTTCAATTCCACATTCACAATTAAAATCTCGTTTGGCACAGCTGATTAAACGTAGCTTTATCAAAAAGAACGGAAAACGCAGGTACAAGTATTTGGTAGTCGGTTATAAAAAGACTTACTTTGTCATCCAAGAGTCTAGCAAGAAAAACAAATTTACAGAAGATCAAATAATAGAGATGCTCAATTTTCTAATCGACAACATATTTGTACAGTTTGGTGGACGTGTTTTTCAGCAAACAATAGGTATCCCAATGGGCACAAATAGTGCACCATTGCTTGTCGATTTGTTTCTTCATTCATATAAAGCAGACTTCTTACAATCACTTCTAGACAAAAAGGACCGCAAACTTGCTTTATCCTTCAATCTCACATTTCGTTATATTGATGATGTCCTTTAACTAAACAATCCTCGATTTGGTGACTATTTACATCTCATATATCCAAAGGAACTTGAGATAAAGGACACTACAGATTCTAGGAGGTCTGCTTCATATTTGGATCTATTTCTCGAAATTGACACACAAGGAAGGCTTTGTACAAAGCTCTATGACAAACGTGATGACTTCAACTTTCCAATAGTTAACTTTCCCTTTCTGTGTAGCAACATTCCGTCCGCTCCAGCATATGGAGTTTACGTATCACAATTGATTCGTTATTCCAGAGCATGTGGGGAGTACAACGACTTTCTAGATAGAGCTACACGGCTGACAAGCAAATTGTTAACACAGGGGTACGTTGCTTCCAGGTTGTTGTCATCACTCAAGAAATTTTACGGACGACATCATGTGCTTGTATACAAATACCGGATTTCTAACTTTCAGATGAGCACAGATGTTGGTTTGACATAGAGTTTGTAATGTCATCCTTTCCGGATTTGACCAACACTTAATCGATCTTTGGCAACGTGACGGGTGTGCTATAGCAAGCAGGAACTGCTTACTCTTTCGGAGCACCTGAGTTCACTCTCGTTTCGACTTGAGTTCGCGTTGCTGAAGGCGGTTTTGTTGTTATGTGTGTGTTTGTTTTATGTTGTTATGTGGTTTGTTTTGTTGTGATGATTTTTTGTCTGCCGGTTTTGTCTTTGTCTTAACGGTTTTATGATACTGATTAGCCCTTCGGTACACCTTTGCTTGCTTCATTGAAATCAGGATTAAATCTTAATTGTTGGGGTGGTTGTTTTTCAGTGGGATAGGTATTTTCGTGCGTTTGTAAAGATTAACTTTCCTTTCGACTGTTAGATAAATATAAGTGGTGTCTGATTATATAAATTCTTCATCTTAAGAATATAAAAATGCATGGGAGAATTAAACATATACTTGCATTGGTGTTAACGAAATATCCAAATAAATGGCAAATAAGGGCCAAACGCGAAAATTCCTCGTTGACACTACATGTATGAATATGTTTTTCTTCAATAATAGAACTAACCAAAAATTTAAGAAGTACAAATTAAACACACGTCCTGACAAAGATTGATACCCAAGGAGAAGCATGTACAATAAAGATTCAATTGATTTTGCTTATTGTCGCAAACATATGTACACACAGTCTGAGCAAAGCTATTATATATGAAAATTGTCATGAAATGCTTTATTTTCCGCTGCAAATTTTAGATATTATATAAGAGTTATCACTAAAATATGTCTCGCCTGCTGGCACCACCGGAATACCTAGTTATTCAACTATACATTCATTAATTCTTGACATTTTCCTGTTGACCAACTAAAATGATTCTAGATATCATATTCACTGGAAAACAGACTTAACATAAAAGACTGAACTCATTTTTCACAAATAAGTCTTAGGGAGCAACCATTTGACTTTTATGGGAGGAGGGCTATCATGGATATTTTCTTCGTCCTGCCTTTTTATTTTTGGAAAAAGTCGAGCCTGGATTTTTTTCTTTTTAAAGCAACTATAATTTTTCTAGCCAAAAACACCATCCTGTCTTCTTTTTTACTCAAAGCACTGTCCTGCCTTTTTATTTCTGGATTTTCGCCATCCTGCCTTTTATTTCAAATTTTACCATAGCCCCCCCCCATAAAAATCAAATGGTTGCTCCTCCTTTTCGGCCTGAAAAAAATCTAAGTTCACAGCGTCACTGAAGCATGAAAATGGCATCAAGGTCACACGGCATGGGACAGTTGCGTAGACGCCGCCGCCGCCGGAAAGTAAAACCTATGTCTCGCCTTCGCGACAATTTGTCGCAGGCGAGACAAAAACTACAATTTGTTGACACTTTTCTAACTATATTCCCTGAAGGTTACCATGCGTTCATAGGCATCGTGTGGGATTTCTATCGATCAGATGTTGGTTTGTCATAGGATTTGGTTTGTTTTCATTTACTGTTTCTGGATTGACGTTTAAAATGGCTATAAATTTGTATTTTTCCTTCATTCAACCAAAATTATTTATTTTGCCACTATAAGACTTTATTTTTCGACGTCAGCATCAACAGCTTATTCTGTAAACGTACCAGTCCCCAAATGGCTTGCTTTTTACGCAAAAGGTTAAATTTATCATTTAGCTAACAAGAATTGATAAAATTTTAAACAAAATAAAAGAATCCTGATCGATAGGACAGAAGTTGTGCTCCACTTGTGTTACTGGGTATGATAACTATAACTTTAAGAAGCACCATACAAAAGTTCAAATTTTACCATCTTGTTATCTTTTATTATACTATTATATACCCTTTATCAAATGGTGCGAAAATATTTTCAGTGCATTTAGTAGTTTAATAATAGAATTTAAGTACTGATACTTAAATTCGTTTATCGCAGAGGCCGTTGTTGTGCTTTGTAGGTTAAATTATAGAATTTGTGGTGGTTAGTTGAAACAATTAAAGGTTCCGGTTATTATTAGAATTTCAGTTTCACAAACACATCGTCCTGTCTGAAAATTTATTGTAATCTACATTGAGAATCGATCTAAATGCTGAAGGAAAGTATTTAATTATTTAAAATTGATATCAGTCTTTCATTCTAACATAATTCCAAAAATGGATGGAACGATTTCACCTTTATTTCAAGCTTCAGGTGTTTGTGAAATGGTAAACATCACAAAATCACGCCGATAATATACTATTTCAATTACATTGTTTAATACCCACACATTTTAAACACAATAACAGATTATAATCAATTAGGAAAGTGGAATTGCGTTTATTGAAACATAAATGATTTTGAATATAAATTACACCGAATGTGACCCTGCTGAACTTTACGTGACTGACATGCACATGTACAAGAGCTACATTAGTAGTTCATATATAATTACGCTATGATGTTAGGCAGTAAAGCTTTTGTCTACGAATGTTTACGCTTTGTGCTTAATGTACTTTACATTCCTTTTATTATTAGGTCGCAGCAAAAAAAATAAAATAAATAAAATAAAATAAATAAATAAAAATATCTATAATTAATGCATTTATGTATTTTATACTTATGGGAAATCAAAGTCTTGTAGCCTTGTATGAGCTGATGTCAGTTACAGAGGTAAGGTCCATGTTCACAAGCTAGATGACAGCTTACTTGGTCCAAACAGTTGACAGGGGCAGGAGGCCTAGCTACCCAAGTTTTATTTTGTCACCTCACACACACAGACAAAGAACTACCAAAAGAAGGACATTTTAGCAGGTAATGTTTCGAATGAATTCCTGGATTATAATAAAGCCGTGCAAGTCGAAAAAAAAAACAAAAAAAACCTTTAATGTCCATCAGTCATAACCATAAAAACAGGCAACTCATTCAAAGTTGGTATGCACTCTTGCACAACATAATATAAAACATTAACAGGCCTCAGGCACAACTGGTATTAGCAAATTTACATGTCAAAATGCATAATTTGTTATCAATTAAGAATGTCATTGGTCGAAATCAAATGCAGGTGCAATTGTTTATAATTATTGAATGATCACATTAGTAACAAAGTTTCATTAAAAATTTCATTCAATGTGATATAAATAAATCTGAATTGTCATTTTCTTAATAATCCAATTTGCATTTTTCATTCCTATTTAAATTGTCCTTAGTTATAAAGGTATGTATGGTTATTTAATTTTATGTCTGTTAAGTGTAGTGTTACTTAGTACACTGTCTGTGAACTCATAACTTGTGGTTGGCTCAGTAATGAAGGGATCACTACTCAATGCTCTTTTCTTCAACTATTCACATGCTGATTGTTTCTCTGATAGTTAAGGGCTTGGTGATTGAGTGCTTGGTCTGTTCTGTGAAGGGGTACGCATGCTTTTAAATAATGCATGTTGTCTTTAATTTTATGAACAAGCAAGTCAATAAAATAAGTTATATCAATGCATACACATACTTGTACAAATTATATCAAACTTAGTTATCAAGCCAAGCAAAATAAAATAAGGCAACAGTCCCTTACTTAAATTCTAAATTTCTAGATACGAGTACATGTATGAGCCAGTATAAAATAAGATATATTTGTTATATTACACGCTTTGGTTTTCTGGTTTTGTTTTTCATTCTGAGTTTCAGCTACACTAATTGTTGGAGTTAAAATAGGAGACAGTCTGGACCGGCAAGCCTTGTACTCAAATCAAGAAGCAAAGTTAAAGAGGCAAAAGGTAATGCAATTACATGGAACAGGGAAAAATACAGAAACCAAATCAAACAAACTTAATGGTAAAAGATCCTTACCAAAAACTTTATGGTATAAGGTTAGATAAAAAGATACAGTTAAAGATTATTATCAAATAGCAACTCAAATTATGATGATCTAAGGCATGCATGTAAAAAAAAAGGGGGGGTTCTATATATACATGTAGTACAATTCAATTTGTAAATAAAGGTTTTTCAAAAAGAAAGGCCATCACATTGCACTAAATAGCGCAGTTATATCATTTAACATGACTTCTTAATTCAGAAAATTTAGATCTGATATTGGAAGGAAACCATATTAATTTGGAACTAAATTGAACAGAAAACTAAATTAGTGTTATTAATTTATTTTTATAGATTTTCACTGATATTGTAGAAGAAGCTAAACTTATTTTATACATGTAATTTAGATATTTCAGATCTTATAATATACTGAAGAAGAAACTAGACAAATGTATTTAGATATTTCATATTAAGCAATTATAAATGTTTTACACATGTGATGCCCATGACGAAATATTTATCTATCTATCATGTCTGAAGTTGTGGTTGCCATAAGTTGCGGTAACCAAATTATTAAATAAGAAACAAAATTTATCCTTTATTTAATTTAGATATTTCTAATCTAAATTTTAAGAGGGAAATTAGATAATGATCTATTTATTTTCATTAAATCAGTTGTGATATTGAAGCAAGAACTAAGTTTATGTTTTACTCAATTTCAATATATCATATTTGTTGCTGAAGGAGAAACTAAAACTAATTAATGTAATAGTTAATTAGATGATTCAAATCATGTTACATGTATTTTATAATATATTTCACCTGTGATGCCCACGGTGAAATACTATATCTATCTAACTATCTATCTATCTACCTACCTACTGATATACCTTATCTTAAGTTGTGGTTGCCATAATCTGAGGTAGCCAAATTATTGAAGAATAAAATTAAACTCATATTATATTAAATTTAGATATTTCAAATAAAGAGAGTACCTAACTCTAACTGGATAATTTACAGATTTCAAATTTGGTCAAAAGACAGAAGCCAAACTTATGTTATATGGAATTAAGCTATGTCACAGTTGAAATAAAGGGGAAGCCTTATTTATACTTGATTTACATATTTCAGATTTTACCACGCTGTAAACTATACTAATGTTTTACTTATTAGATATGTCAGTTAATTTTGAAGAAGGAACCCAAATTATTGTTTATATTATTTTAGATATTTCAAATCTGAATTTCAAAGTGCAACAATAAGAACCATGAGTTATTTAGATATTTGGGATTTGAATTTGCAGAGGAAATTATACTAACATTTATCAATGATTTATTTCAGGTTTGATTTTGAAGAATGAAACCAAACAACTGTTACATTTATTTCAAAAATTATGTATTGTTTTTAACTATCTAAGAATTTACTTCATTTCAGGTGTGGTTGCCATAGAAGAAATTAAACTGTTTCATGTTTGTTTCAGATATTTAAGAGATGAAGAGGGATTCAAATTAAAATTAAATATTTTGAATCTGGTATTAAGGAAGCTAAACTATTTTTGAGTTTGATATTATATAGTTTGGATACCCTTCATGCTGGAGAACTCAGATGCATTCTTATTTAATATAAGTCATACTTACATATTTGAATATTACTTAACAATGCTAATTATCATGATTATGTAAAGTCATAAGCGTTAGGTATAAAATTATGATTCATTTCAGCTTAAACGATTTGATAAGAAAAACTAGGGTTAGCACACACACACACACACACACACATACACATAAGTGTTAGGTACAAATTATGATTCATTTCAGCTGAAACGAGTTTGATCAGAAAAGAAGAGGGTTAGACGCTTTTGATAAGAAAAAGGAGGGTTAGCACACACACACACATACACATAAGTGTTAGGTACAAATTATGATTAATTTCAGCTGAAACGAGTTTGATCAGAAAAGAAGAGGGTTAGCACACACACACACACACACAACACACACACCTACATACACACATACGCCAGTATATTTGGTTAATCCTTGCAATTGCAAATTTATGCAGCTAATTACAAATTGCCGAGCTATCATTCTCAAACAATTGAGTTGCAATTTGTACACTGTGATCATGACATCCAAATACAATGATAGACCCTAGCTGGGTACATATTGTTATAGGGCAATTTTGGAGATTAGCAATTACACAATTTGTATTGTTTTTCAAATTTAGCAGCCAGCATTCAATTGAAGATGTCACACACGATCACATTTCTACAATGTATGTTATGCTTTTATTAATGTGTAACCAAATATATACAAATCAATATTACAGTCCATTCATGCACATCTATTTAAATGTTTACACTTAAATAAAAAAAAATAAAAAAAAAAAAAAAAAAAAAAAAAAAAAAAAAAACATTGGGATTTTCAAGTAATTACACATACAAAAACACATACACATAAACTAACACTAACATTAAGTTTATGTTCAGTTCCTGATATATGCTAAAACTCAATCATTGGTATCTCAGAAACTTACATGTAGATTTGGTAAAAAACTAAATGAACATAAACAGTAATGATGCGAATTTTAGTTGTGATTAGAATATTACTATTGGTTGGTGAACTAAGGCATGAGGGATGAACACATTGAGAAATTATTATATCCTTTTATTGTCTGTTAGTTATTTCCATTTATCTAGTGCATGTGAATCTTTAAATGAAGGATCTGTGAATAATTTATTTTATCTAAGTATTGTTTTCCTCACAAATAAGACACTTTTTGCAGCATTAACAATTAATTGGATTTACATAATACATGTAATAAAGCCCTTGTCCAGTTAATTTGACATACACATGCATGCAGGTTAATCCTTGTGTGATACCTTTTGGAAACGTTTTTCATATGGAGTAAAGGTTATTCTTTATGATCTCTGATTCAAGACAGGGGTACAAAGTCTAATAAATTTTAGAGGGGCATTAATGTTGCATATATTTGGCCGGCAGCTCCTGCAGCGAACCCCCATTTAATGGCGGTTGTCTGGGCTTTGCCCAGCCAATTTGGCGATTTTCGCTGCTTAAGTTTCAATTTCTTAGTTTTCATAGAAATACTTGACTTCTGTTACTAACAGTCAAGCATTTATAAATTATTTACACCTGTGATACCCACGGTGAAATAATATCTTAACATTTAAAATTTGTGGTAACCAATTTATATATTTGAACAATTTAAAGTTTTTGTAAATATACATATCTATATACATATATGCATGTAGTTATTTATTTCATAATACAGCTGCGGCCAAATACGCCAATACCTTATTATCTAGTTTTCATTTAATTTATATGGCCTTTATGAGATAATAGAATTTAAGTACTGATACTTAAATTCGTTTATCACAGAGGCCGTTGTTGTGCTTTGTAGGTTAAATTATAGAATTTGTGGTGGTTAGTTGAAACAATTAAAGGTTCCGGTTATTATTAGAATTTCAGTTTCACAAACACATCGTCCTGTCTGAAAATTTATCCCATCCCAACTCCCTCCCTCTATAAAGTTCAGTTACTGCTGTTTGTTCTCATTTTAATTTCAGCTTCCTAGTTCCATATGTACGAATGTTTGATATGACTGGTGATATTGCTGGTGTAAATGATGCTGATGTAGATGTGGTTGATTCTGAGCATAAGGATACATTTGGACATTCATCAACAGAAAACTTTTTTAATTGTGTTTGATGTTTTTTCTTTCTTGTGTTTAAATTTTCCTTGGCGATTTTCGCTGCTTAAGTTTCAATTTCTTAGTTTTCATAGAAATACTTGACTTCTGTTACTAACAGTCAAGCATTTATAAATTATTTACACCTGTGATACCCACGGTGAAATAGTATCTTAACCATTTAAAATTTGCGGTAACCAATTTATATATTTGAACAATTTAAAGTTTTTGTAAATATACATATCTATATACATATATGCATGTAATTATTTATTTCATAATACAGATGCGGCCAAATACGCCAATACCTTATTATCTAGTTTTCATTTAATTTATATGGCCTTTATGAGATAATGAACTATTTTGATAATAAAGAAACCAATTATTAAACCAAATGCACATGATAGTTCAGCTGTTGATAAAACATAGAGGTTGGCTTATTCATAAGAGATGAAAAGTTGTATGGCTGTTTGTCAGTTATTTGAAGAGAAATAAGTTTAATGTATAAAATGTATAAGATGGACTATCAATAGTTAAAGCAGCTGGAAAGAAGAGGGGGAGTCATCGACTGACCTGAGATAAGGTCAATATGATGTAACATTTCCCTCAAATTCTGAAATAAGTGTAGGGTGTTATGCATTGTGGGCTATATTTATTGTTTGTGGTCATGAAACGGTTTATCAGTCATATAACTTAATATGAATAACCATGACCTTTGAAAATTATGATTTTTCATGACTTTAAAAAAAAGGAATTAAAATGAAAAACATTTCTGTGAAAAAGATCAGGAAAACGAATGAAATTTCAATCAATTACTTGGAAAAGTCATAGAATTTCATGACACTTGATAGTCATAAAAAAATTAGACTTTCAGAGAGTCATGATTTTCTATGACTTTTCGCTATATTTTGTATATGAAAATCCGAGATAAAACAGTTTTACAGGTTGTGAAACTCTATAAAATTGCAAGTAACTATGAAATTCGGAACTGTATATGGGTTCTTGAATACTTTCAATACATCTTTATCGATTTGGTTTGTATGAAATCGATAAAAAAGAGCGGGAAAATTACATTTTTGTGCACCATTCTCACCACTCATTATGTCGTTTTTCGCCCTTTTCGTTTTTAAAGGCGACAACACATTAGCATATGATTAAAAGAAGTAACATAACCGTGTTCGGAATCGGTATTTACATGTACAATAAATATGAAACAGACAGTTCAAATTTTCACGAAAACATTGTCATAAAAATTATCCTTTTCAAAGGTCAGGGTTTTTCATAAGATTTCTGACTGTTAATAAGTCAAATAGATGTTGATTCATGATAATTAAAGAATCCTACTGTGCCTTCATGGTAGAAACATGGGGATAAAAGAAGGAAAGTGGTATATATTTGGGGTGGGGGTTCCACTTTCATTTGTCAGAAGAAAAGTAAAGTTTGCTCCCACCTGGGTACCAAAATAAACTGTTTTTTTAATAAGTTGTTTCAGGGTCTATTTTCAACAAAATAGTGCCATAGAGTTTAGATTAAAGCGTTAATAAATATTTTATGCCACATTGAATATAATGACCCCTTATGCGATATAAACATGTACAAAAATACTGTTGTACTTGAAAAAGATATATCATAGGTAATTATGAAACACGGGTTTTGAGGTATTAAGCATTTGTTTTAAATTGTATTTAATTTGTGTAGGTATCATCATAAAAACAGCATTTCCCCTTTCTATTCTTTCAAAATTTGTGAAATAAAAAGAAAGTTGTGTAGGTTAAAAATTTGATGGTCGAACTACCATTTTTGTATTGTGCTACCTTAAAGAAATATTGCACCCTTTATTTTTGAACACTAATTAAAGCCTTGAAATTGTCTAGTATATTTAAAAGAATGTCAAATCTACAATTCTTCCGAGGATTCTTCCTACCTCAAGGAATATATTTTTGTGATCAAATTAATTTTATTTAGGTCATCAAACTTGCAAATGTTCCTTCAAATGTCAGGAATCGAGTTTAGAATATAATTAAACGGGCTTCTTATATCAAAGTAGTTTTAAATTTATTGTTCCGTTATTACAATACCTGGTAAATATGTTGCTTCTATTGTGCTTCCAAAAACGTAATAACTGCAATTCCCATCTCCATTAAGTGTCCTAAGAATTTCTTCACGAGTTTCACAAATCCTAGTATCCTTTCTTTCTTCTTCTGATATTCCATAAAGTTCTAGGATATCGGACAGCCAAAACCCAGGCAATAGCTGGCACATGACAAATTTTGTTTTTCAAAATATTTCATTGATTTCACATCAGGTTAACATCCATTCCCCAAAACAAATGCAGATTTTGGGTTTATTGAAGTGATAACTTAGATATAATTTATATAGAATGCATTGAAAATATGCAGAAAAAGGGAGATAACTCTTGCATATTTGCAAAATTTGGTTACTTTATTCATGAACTTTAAGGCTGGATCACAAGTCATCCATTTTGATTTCAAAGGAATCCTTGTGATTTTTGTTTTACATATGAGTCCAACAACACATTAAAACAATAAATTTGCTGGGATAAAATTCTTCATGTGCCAGGTTCTGTAGGCTTTTGCCTGATTTCTACATGGACAGCCTCTTAAAACCATATGTTCAGAATTGTTCCTATATAGGTTTATTATTCGCGTAAACAACCAGGTTATTAAAATAGTCTAAAAACGATACTATATTTAGTTTATTGAGAAAAAGTTCCTTTCAAGCTTTCGGAAAACGTCGAGAACATCTATCGCGGGAAAATTGTTATCACTCCTCTCCCACTAGTTCACTGGATCACCATAGAAAATAATCAGACGTGGAATAAGTGTACGCGACACAACCCACAATTGGTACGAGACCACAATTATCGCCCCTTATTTTTCGTTGTTGTTTAATATAGTCCCTTTAAAAACACCATATATCTTCCAGAGGTATTTCTAGGGTCAATTTTTGGTGCTGTTTTTAGTTGTTTGGGTTAGTTCTTAAGCCAAAGTTTGATATATACAAAGACCAACACTTAAATCTGCATAAAAGGGGTGATTTGCTAGGCATACGCGGGGTCAAAATTTAGATCTTCATTTTTGTTGATATTAAAAATTTTTGATCTCTTGACCATGAAATGCATTTAAAGTTTTCAAATCGGTAAAATCTTCTTAAATTTACATATTATTTATGTCTTGTGTTGTTATGGAGATGGGAGAAATTTTAGGAAAATCAAATGGTAAAAGTTTTTTTTATTCATCAAAACGCTATATTGAAAATGCATTAAAAAGGGGGTAAAAAAAATACTAGTCTCGGGTCAATTAAACGGCAATTTAGAAAAACCACAATATAGAAGCTCACAATGCTTTTATAAACAAATATTTTGTACATTGATCGTTCAGTAAAAACGATAACAAGTTCTATTGTGTCACTTAAGGGCATATTGTCTACCAAAATCACATTTTCGTCCCAAATTTTTTAATATCATTTGGACCAAACTATTATAAAAGAAAGCTTTGAATATCAATTCTTTACCAAATTTGCCTTAAACTAGGAATATTTTGCTCAAAATTATTCGATCATATTGATTGATTATTTATTTACATTCGTGACGACAGATGTATTTTAGTGTTTAAATACGGCCATCGTACCTGAAGACTTTGATATGGTGACAAATTTAACAAATTTAATGTGAACTATCTAAGTCATCTTCATTTATTAGATACGAGCCACACATGTCATTTTCTTTGTTTGGCGACTTTTGGCACATGAATATTTCTACGGGCTAAAACCTCGAGATACAGTGAACTGCCGCGATTTTGAACAAGCAAAATGTGATTTTGGTAGACAATATGCCCTTAAGATTTGTTCACAGGTATTGACCTTAAGTATTTATACATATATTACAATTATTCTATACAGTAAAAAGCCCTGTCCTAAGCATGGTATTTGTTAATTTGATTAATCTGCATGTCCTAAACAAAAGACTACTTCTAAACAGGTGTTGAAAATGTTTAAGCTGAATTGAAAAAATTAAATATTTTTCTTTTGCGATTTCTTAACGTCATACATACCTTTAAAAATAAAATGCACCAAGGTAAATGTCTCTGGTTTATCAGTACCATCCAAGTCTAATAATTTATTTCATGATTAAACAGACCTGAGTTATACCGTATCTATTTCTCAATATTCGGTTTAAATGCCATACTACGTGATTGCTAAAAATATAGTTTAATCCATACTTATACAGAGAGGTACCATAGGGACATTCGAATATCACAAATCCGAAAAGGCAAAAACAAAATCATTCAAACTCAGCTTGTCAAATCCGGTTAAAGAAAACACACAACAAAACCTGATGACAAACCATCATCTGTACTCATCAGGGAGATAGAAATCCAACGTTTGTCTATAAACGCGTGATATCTTCTATAAGATTTCTTAAGAAAAGGCAACAATCGAGGGTTAACATAACTCTAGGCCTATGTGAGCAATTTTTGTGACGCCCTATCAAGAAATTAATATGATCTTTCATAACGAATAAATTGTAATATGAAAAAATCGGTAGGATGGAATTTTCTCAAATTGTGTCATGAGAAGTATCTTAGTGCATATGTTTGAAAAAATTGAATTAAAAGAATAGGCCACCGTGCTTAATTTTTGTAGAAAAGTGATCAAAAACAGTTCGAATCGGGCTATTTTTATATAGATGATATAGGGGAAAATCGTAAATACTTGTTTTTCTTCAAATTTTACAGGATAGCTTTTTGTAATATTTTTTTCAAACATCAATTTTGATTAGTTCTTTGAATTTAAGGTATAAAATCATGGGTTCACCGTTTAACTTCTATAATATAGATTTTAAAAACTGAATTTTCCCTACACATCTCAAACAATCATTTCTCTTGCAAAAAGTACGGGAGATTTTATAAAATGAATATAAAAGTAAGGGTTTATTTCAAACTATGTTTTTCTCTCATAATTTATCATAGTAACAATCTCCGTACAGTTAAACAGCAATGTGTTTGCCTTTGCATTATTGGTTACATGCTAAGAATAGATGCTCAGTGTTAGACCACTATACTACCTTAACCTTGAATATATAGGATCATTTGTAGTATTACATATACATATAGCTTTGAATTTGAAAAACAATTAAGTGTATATCAAAATTTTATACGTAGAATAATTGATTTGAGGTGTTTTCAAGTGATTGTGTAGATAAAAATAATCGATTACCTGATATATTTATTTATATCTTAACATTTTTTTCTTTTTAACATTTAAAATGTGCAATAATAATATCTAATGCGTCATGAACACCTAAAATTATCAGGTTTTTTATCTTTTGAATATTGAATTTATAACCATTACAAAGCAGATATAAGTAGACCAACTATTCATTCCAAAATTGTATAATCACCATTGAATATATCTATTTGCTCAACAAAATAATCATTGATTTACAGCACTTTGTTTTTGTCCCTGCCTCAAAGCGACGGGGTGGCCTATGAATGGTCTGCAATCGACCATGCGTCCGTCTGTCACACTTTTGTAGACATAGCTCCTGTGAAACCAATCAACGGTCTGTAATACTGATAGATTAATAAATGTTGTGGTGTGGCAAGTTAAAATGGAGACAATAAAATAAGTAGGTTGGTTAAACCACACATAAAAGGTAAAAATATCAAATATAAAACTAATATAAATTAATAAAGAATACATCTAAAATCTTAAAAGCCCTTTTAGATTTTAGATGTATTCTTTATTAATTTATATTAGTTTTATATTTGATATTTTTACCTTTTATGTGTGGTTTAACCAACCTACTTATTTTATTGTAATACTGATAGCTATTTTTCTAGCTATATCGCCTTTCGTGTTTAAGCTCTAATTTAAGATCACCTTGAGGTCCATTTGTGACCTCAAGAAAGCAAAGGATTTAAACCGGCCTAAGCTGACCTGACAAGTATAAAATACAGGTCGTCCTATATACTGTGGTTCCATTATTTCTCGTGGTGTATCAATTTTCGTGGATTTCGTGTGTGGCCTTTTTCCACGAAATTTGATAACAAACAGAAAAGAAATTAAACAATATTCTGTATACTGCAGACACAAGAACAGCGAATTTAAGAATCCACGAAATGGTCCTTTTTCATCAAGTGCAAATTGGTATCCACAAAAATAAATTAATCCACAGTAAATCAAAAACATTTAAATATTGTGAAGTATTTTTATTCCGATAATCATATATTTTTCCATCAGTTAAGTTTAATTTATAAAGAAAAACAATTCTTATGATCAGCTGATGTTAAAGTAAAAAAACAATAATCAAAGCTGACAACAAGAATTGGTTTTGTGAACAAATTTGATATTTGAAAATCTTTTTTTTTCCTGCTTCATGTAACTCATGTTAATATTTAACATTCATGTAAGTGTTTTAGGTACTAGGTCAGAAAGTTACTGTTTTTAGCTACGTTTGAGATCTATTCTAACGTTTCTAATTCTGATGATTGCAGCTGTCATAAACTCTTCTAGATACAATACCAAAAACAGGTACATGTATAAAAGCGGTTAATTTTGTTATGCTATATATCAATATTTTAAGGAGCAAACTCTGATCAGCAGCATTTGAATCAAAACATTGGAAGGTCAAAAACCAAAAGTAATGAATGAAAAATACTCAAAGCCAAAAGGTTCGAAGAGGGAAGCCAAATCCAGCACCGGGGATATCGACCATGTGCAATACAAGGAAAGAAATCGTGTTGTAAAAAAAATTAGAATTTAACAATCGGGAATTTCAATAGCAAAAAAAAATTAGAAATCTAATAGTACATTCGTGTCAGATAAGTCTGACGACCCGACCAGGCTTGTGATTACCTTCTGGGACCTCTGGTCCACAAACAGCGGTTATCGACCCAGTGATTTCTAATTACAATACCAAAAACGGGTGTGAAAACGGTTAATTTGGAGTTTATCGATATTTCAAGAAGTAACCTCTCTTCAGCAGCATTTGAACCTACGCATTGGAAGGTCAAAAATCAAAAGTAATGAATGAAAAGTACTTGCAGCCAAAAGGTTCGAACTTGGAAGCCAAATCAAGCACCGAAAAAATCGACCATGTGCAGTACAATGAATAAAACCTATGGTAGATCTGTCATAAACTGTTCTAACCTGTTTTAAACTGTGCTAGCCCATGATAGGTTTAAACTGTTCTATCCCCTGACAGATCTATTCACTGGTAATTCTAACCCCTGACAATTCTAAATGACGTCTATGACAGTCATATATTTATTTTGTGTTTATTATATAATTTCTATATAAGATGTTTGAATTATCATCCTTCATTAAAGTATTATTCTACGTAGCCATGCTACTGTCATGACTAAGGACAGTTCTGAAACTGTCAGGGTGTTGAACGACAAAGAGTTAGAATTGTCATGGCTTAGAACAGTGCTAAATCTGTCATGGGGTAGAACTATCCAAACCGTTCTGCGGCAGGACAAAGCTTGCCTTAAACTTCTGTCCTAGAATTGTCAGCAGAACAGAATTAGAACAGATTTCTGTCGGTTTCTGACAGTTCTAAAGAGACGTTAGAACTGACAACAGCTGTATATACAGCAAAAAATCATTACAGAAACACATATCAGATTATATGCAAGGAAGATATACTTATGCCATGTATGAGAACAGAGATACAAATTAATAGTTTTGCTAGGAGCTGAAAGCCGGTCTATGCCATGCTTAATTTGAAATTTACCTTAAAACATTGAAAGCTAAGTAATGACTACTTCGTGAAAAACTATTTCATCGTGAAAAGACTATTTAATATTTACATTAAAACTATGAAGAAGACAAACGAATCCTTGACAACTATTTACATATGAAATGTTAGGTTTAAAAAAATGTAAACATGAAGACTAATACATTTTATATTCAGTACAATTCGAACGCATGTGGAATACAGAGATACTGTCACTTTAGCTTGTTCCGGAAGCTTTACATCATGTTAAATTTAGTTTTCATATCTTGTTATAAATTATATTTTTGAATAAAAAGAGTTTGCTCTGCTAAGTGTTGTGAGTCTTCAATTAAATAAGTTATGGAAATGCAAAAAAGCTAGTCATATACGCGTTTAACGTTAAACATCTGACAGTACTAATGTCTTCCTTTATTCATGTCACATTTACTTTTAAACATCAAAACTCGTAATGGCGTATCGAGTTCAATAATTTTTATTTGTTTATACATGTATCCCATGGCAATGGCGTGTCAGAGTGTAATATATTTTCACGTTGCCTAAGTAAGTTGCCTCATAATTCTGTGACGTCTCCAAGGATAAAGAGACGTTGTTATGTGTCTGCTATACAATATAAGGGTTATTGCATGTAAATTGTGGAATAAAGTCGTAAACTCGTGTAATTTTATATTTTACTCTGGACAATATTTTAGATGATCTAATAATATGTTCGATACATATATATTTCTTAATACTCTTTAAAGACATAAAACCTATCATTTTCACATAAAAGAATAAAGAAAAAAAATAAAGAAATTAACACTATTTGAAGAATACAAAGTGTTAAACCTTTAAAGACACTGTTAGTTTAAAAAAAACTACCAGAAAGTATTCTTTTCGAGAGAAAAATGCATAAAATACGCAGTTAAAAAAGAGGACAAACTAATTATAAAATGTAATCACTTGCGTGCCTGTTAACTGAGAAACGAAAATAAACCAAAACGGAACGGAGCAAAACAAAATCGTGAAAGAAGGAAACGAAAATAGCTAATTAAGCAACCGAAATCTGAAAAGATATGAATTAAGGTAATAACAAAACTACCGAACTTGAATGATCAATCTCATAGTCCAGAGAAAATGACAAAAACGAATCAGTCAAACCGTAGAATTGGTGGATCGCAATGGACCTGACTTGGCACAGGCATTTCAAACGAAATGGTGGGTTAAATCAGGTTTTATGGCGCCAAACCCAAATCGAGTGAAACCGAAAAAAAAAGAAAACAAAATCGACTTTACCCGACACCAGTCGATTTCTTAATTTATCGATTTCGTTCTGTTTTCGTATCGTCTTGGTTTCATTTCATTTTACAGTATACCAGTACCCAATAAAGGTCATGTGAATAACGGTTTACCAAAAGTAAATATTTATGCTAGACAACGCGAAAAATTAAAAGTAAGATAATCTATATAAATCTGCAAAAATTTGAGTTTTTATGTCGTTAAAGATAAGTTTTAGAATGTATACTTTTGATATGTTCTTTTTATTCAATGTGACAAAAATTCGAAATTGATAGGTTCTATGTCTTTAGAAACCAACTATTACTCTATTTTATTGACCGGGTTGGTCACGGGTCAATTATTTCGGGATTCTTCGTTTAAATCTTACCTAAAACACTGATAAATTTAAGCTCCGCCCAACCTTGTGAATAAAATAGAGTAATATGTGTTATTACGTTGATATATATATATCATGGATTTGGAAAGTTTAAATGCTAGAGCTTTAAATAACATCATTCATTATATGCATTATTGGTTTCATAAACAGTTTCAACATTGCATCCATAGAAACTGTATAAAGTTAACAAACAAAATAAATGTTTTAGTGAATGCCATGTTATCTACATTTACCTTTCATAAAATAATCAACAGTTATATAAACCGCATGAAACTTTATTGTAATGACAGTAGATGAGACATAATATGCGAATTTAAACATGTAAAATCTGGAAAAGGTATGTTGTAAAATAATATTTAATATTTCAATGTTTAACACTACAGTGTATTAACATTTAAAAAGAAGCAAGAAGGAAATGTGCTTATTTGGCTTTTTATAGTTGTATACCTTACTAGCGGTGCCTTCCAATGTGCAACCATCTCACTCGCGATCCTTTACATTTGACCAAATTGGTTTGTTTGAATTTTTCACCAGGGTTGTTATTTCTTATTCTTTTTTTTTATTTTAGGGTCAAACGAATAGAAAAGAAGTTATGGTTGATAATCTTGATCATGCGTCGAAGTGTCTTTACGACATTTTAGAACGTGTTGGAATATCAGAAATAAAAAGACAGATGATCAGGAAGGCTGAGACACGCCATGAAATAATACTGTCGCTTATAAATCAAGAGGAATACAGTTGCTATATATTCGGAAGCAAAATAGAAGGAACATTTTTACCAGGTATGTAAGTAATTTAGTTTATTGGTATTCAGCTGAATACCCTGAAATGTACTAAAATTCGAAAATTCATGCAATTATTTTCAGACACCTTATTGACACCCCATACGAAGATGATAAAGTCTTATGATACACTCTAGATAATACCTTCTAAGATACGCTGTACTTATTATTATATCAGCGAGGTTAGCCCGCTCCGGCACCAACACTTTTGTGTTTGAGAACACATCGAAGCTTTAAAGTATCCGATTAAATTTCAAAAATGTTTTAACCCTAAGGTTCTTCCTCTAGACATAGGTTGATCATCATAGTAATAATTTGGTTCCCCAGTTTGGTATTTCTGGTTTTACTGTTCTATGCTCTTCTTAATCATTAAGTGTTTGGCATGTTCAATATTTTTGGTAGAGTGCCTCTCATGAGTCTTGTATAGACGAAACGCGCGTTAGGTGTAGCAAAATTTATTGTCTGGAACTTTGTTGTCATTTGTATTTCGAACACCCGTGAAGGTTAGCACTGCTGGTGGAGTTTTAATTCCCCGAGGTTAGCCCGCTCCGGCACCAATATTCTTGTGTTGGAGAACACATCAAAGCTTTAAATTATCCGTCTAAATTTCAAAATTGTCTAAACCCTAAGGTTCTTCCTACCCCAGACATAGGTTGAATATCTTAGTAATAATTTGGTTCCCATGTTTGATATTTTTGGTTATACTGTTCTATGCTCTTCATATTCATACAGTGTTTGGCATTTTCAATATTTTTGGTTGAGCGCCTCTGATGAGTCTTGATTGGACGAATCGCGCGTCAGGCGTAGCAAAATTTATTGTCTGGAACTTTGTTGTCATTTGTATTTCGAACACACGTGAAGGTTAGCACTGCTGGTGGGGTTTAAATTCCCCGAGGTTAGCCCGCTCCGGCACCAACACTTTTGAGTTGGAGAATACATCAAAGCTTTAAATTATCCGTCTAAATTTCAAAATTGTCTAAACCCTAAGGTTCTTCCTACCCCAGACATAGGTTGAATATCTTAGTAATAATTTGGTTCCCCAGTTTGATATTTTTGGTTATACTGTTCTATGCTCTTCATATTCATACAGTGTTTGGCATTTTCAATATTTTTGGTGGAGCGCCTCTGATGTGTCTTGAATGGACGAAGGGCGCGTCAGGCATAGCAAAATTTATTGTCTGGAACTTTGTTGTCATTTGTATTTCGAACACACGTGAATGTTAGCACTGCTGGTGGAGTTTAAATTCCCCGAGGTTAGCCCGCTCCGGCACCAACACTTTTAAGTTGGAGAATACATCAAAGCTTTAAATTATCCGTCTAAATTTCGAAATTGTCTAAACCTTAAGGTTCTTCCTACCCCAGACATAGGTTGAATATCTTAGTAATAATTTGGTTCCCCATTTTGATATTTTTGGTTATACTGTTCTATGCTCTTCATATTCATACAGTGTTTGGCATTTTCAATATTTTTGGTGGAGCGCCTCTGATGAGTCTTGAATGGACGAATCGCGCATCAGGCGTAGCAAAATTTATTGTCTGGAACTTTGTTGTCATTTGTATTTGACTTGTCTTGATTAATTTACTTCAGTTTTAGTGTAGATATTTGCACAATGGGAAGTTCTTATTCTACATGTTCTTGGTCTATTTTCGTCATATACATGTATGATTATCAGATACCGAAACATCAGAACAAATATTGCAAAAATAAAACAAGGGATTGCTCTAAGTCGTGCTAAGCATATTCCACTCGACCATTCAGAAAACAGGAAGTAGATGACCGACTGACCTCGAAAGGGGAGACACAGTACAACTCATAATGCTGAAGCTGTGTACCATATTTGAAATAAATCCCTTTTGTAGAAGCCGAGAAATCTGTTACGAAAAATTGTCTATTTTTTTTACCCATAAAAAAGTCTTAAGTAAGTCGGCTCAGAAAACAGGAAGTTGATGATGGACTGACCTAGAAAGGAGAGGCACGGTATAACTCGTCATGCTGAAGCTGTGTACCAAATTTGAAACCAATCCATCTAGTAGAAGCCGAGAAATATTTTACGAAAAATTTCACATTTCAAATTGTTTACCCTAAAAAGTCAAAGTAGGCTCGGAAAACAGGAAGTAGATGACGGACTGACCTGGAAAGGGGAGCCATTGTATAACTCATCATGCTAAAGCTGTGTACTAAATGTGAAACCAGTCCATTCAGTAGAAGCAGAGAAATTGAACCGGACGGACGGACAAGGTGATTACAATATAGCCCACTCTCTTACGAGTGGGGGTATAATATATTTATTTGCGAAATAACAAACCCTGATCGACAAAATTTTCGGACTTCAGTTATTTGTACCTGAAGAAATAATCAACTACAACTATAACCTATGGGGAATTCTATTGAAAGAAGCAAAGGTTCCAATGGGGCATCCGACTGTCAAAAGTCTGAAAGGGCAGAGATAAAACAAAACAGAAAACAACTACTGAATATCAATACCAATCTTGTATTGAGAGTGAACTCAGGTGCTCCTGCTTGCTATAGCACACCCGTTACGATTTTCATTAAAACACATTATAGTTTTGTACGGAACTTTTTTTCGTTCTATGTTTTTTGTCCGCCGACGCAACGCATTTTCGTAAATAGAAGAATAAGTGTATGCGCTACAACCCGCAATCGTGACAATTTAAACAAAATCTCAATGAAAAACAACAAATAGCCTTCAATATGACCACTGATCGCTGATCGCCGGGTTACGAATGAATTGACCCTTGATTAAAAAAATACAATGCGTATGATTCAAAACCAAAATCTGTGATTAAAAAAATACAATGCGTATGATTCAAAACCAAAATCTGTGATTAAAAAAATACAATGCGTATGATTCAAAACCAAAATCCTAAAGATATCAAGAAAGTTGTAGGCTTTCAATATTTGGTAAGCTGTCTTTGGTAGAGGTCATGCCTTTTCGTGTCTCTTTTTACTTCTGTTTAACTGACCGACATCTTTCTTTTTTTTTTGCTTTATGCGGGAGACCCACAGAAATTCTGTTCTGTCACCGTATACGTCTGATTTGTAATGAAAAATATAATGCTGTGTTTTTTTAAAAATAATAAGCCCTGTGAGTACATGTAAGAAGTTTATTTTTGTTTGTTTGTCCTTTAATCAAGCAACTACTTGTATTGTTATCATATATAAGAGGAAATATACACCCGTTTAACGTATTACATCATCTCGATCTGTATACCTAATTTGAACCATGATCCATCTGCTTTTTTATGACTATCTGTTTTGAATGATCTTTTTGAAATCGTTTATCCCCTTTAGTTCCATTTTCGCGGGGATTAAGGTTTGCTCATATTCAAACTCCTGTCCGTACATTAGAAAATTCTGTCAAGCATTTTGGTCCATGACAATGAATTAAAATCGTTGATATGACAAACAGTTTTAAGATACTTCTGTATCGCATTGGTTTTGTCACCTTTACAAAAAAAAAATACTATTCATAAAACTAACTATAGTTTGTTTTATTTAGGCGTACTTTTTAAAAACTGTCGACGATTTTGGCGTAAAAGGCTATAGATAAAAAAAAACTGAAACAACTGTATGTATAAACTTATCAAGAAAATGTGGGTTTGAACGGATTAATTTGTCGTTATCTCGGATATGGCAGAAACGAACGGACAAACACCAAACCGAACGGAGGATATAATGACTGTGTGACAGGTTATAAAAAATGCAGATATCTAACATCAACAGAATCGGGCTTTTTATTTATTTTTTTTTCAAAAAGAGGGGAGGTTTTTTATTGCTAATTAAAAGGGACTGAAAACCCGCACAGTTGGCACTACTTTAAAAGAAAACGATCTACTCGTTTTAGAAATGCTCGGAGACAGTTTAATAGCAGTAGAACGACAGTGGAACATACGATGAAATCTCTTTTTATAGAATGGAAACAGATGTCATTTTATTAAACGGCTTTCCTAATTTTATGTAAAACATCGCTTTTCTAAAAGACAACGTTAGACGTCGCGCACAATGTTCATACCATCGTTCAAAGCGTCAACCAAGTTTAAAGAAAATTACTTTTTTTAAATTGCCGGAAACATAACAAATAAGAAGCTTATATCAAATTAAAGTGTATATTCTGTAGAATATGTTTTTATTAGTGTTTTCAATATCATTTTTCACAGAAAAACAGGGGCGTTCTGTGAAAATTGAAAATACGTCATTTTCGTGCTGTAGACGCGTAACATAATCAACCAAACATTTTTGTATTTTTTGGTGTAACTTTTTTAAAAATTGAGTTATACATGTCATATTTCATAAACAGAGACTTTTCGACCAACTAAAAATATTTTTGGCTGAGAAAAATCGAAATAAAACGCAAATTTGTTATGATCGCCGTTTTTCCACTTGAAAAAAGTATGTAGACGCTGCGAAAATTGACCCAAAAAAAATATTTTTCGACAAGCGATTTTATTTAAAAAACATATTGAACCGACGACAATAGTTCTGATCTCAAACGTACAGAACATTTAGACATTTTTCTTGATACTTAGACCATTTTAGGACTTTTTATGTGTGAATTAAGTTGAACAGGCGCGGAAAACAAAGTAATACGAAAATGTCACAAAAACGAAAAACGACGTTTTCAAGTTTTTTAGTCTTTGAACTATGTAACTTTATCAGGTGAAGTCGAATGTTATTATTTTCGCCTTTAAGATATGTTTTTCTGCAAGAGTATTCCTTTTCAGATAAGAAATTAATAAAATCATCTAAAGAGCTCCTTCTTGTAAAGATCTCAGTTTTAGTACAAGCAAGTCAAATGTCACACGACGTAAAAATTGCAGTTTTTGGCGTTGGAATTTTTTTTTCTCAAAATTCTTATAACTCCAATAAAAAGACGAACAAATAAAACCAATAAACGAAACGTCCCAAATAATTTTTCAACCGCAATGCGCATAACGTTGCGCGTTGTAAAAGGGATGAGCCACCTTAAGTCAATATTTTATATTCGGTGTTTCAAAGTGTTCAAAGCAATGAGACAAAA
Organism: Arcuatula senhousia; assembly: GCA_963971305.1. NCBI lineage: Eukaryota > Metazoa > Mollusca > Bivalvia > Mytilida > Mytilidae > Arcuatula > Arcuatula senhousia. Next base: position 22,074,533 of record OZ020304.1, on the reverse strand, counting down.
ATCGTCTTTACCTGAATTTATTTTACTAAGGTGTATTATACGGATCAGTACTGCAAGATATGCATGTGATAGATATATTTTTCTGTGAAAATGTAATACAAAAACTTCAAATTATTGTTCTTCTTTTACCGCTTTCCTTTTTTACAAGAGCTTTTCTTATGGTTCCTTCCCAATATGAATTTAAACGAGATAAAAGTCATATCCGGTGCACTTTCATTTTTTTTTCATATAATTTTGTTGCAATTTTTAAAAGACAAAATGTACAAAGTACAACTTAAATATAAAATCAAACAGACGAAATAATAATGACAGTCAGGTAACATTAATTATGAAATTCGGCAAGTGATTTTTTTTTCGTAAAGATTAACCGTTGTTACATATTAGTTTTCCTTTTACTCATCTTTCCCCCGGAAATCTCAGTGTATAATTAATCTCCCCCCCCCCTAAAATCTGGGTAGGAAAAATTAGTATACACTAGATTTTTCCCTTTTCGAAAACCCATACTGATCTTTCCCCCTTCATATCAAAGTGTAAGTTTGCGATTTTTTCAAAATTTGTACATTGAAAGACTATCATCTTATTATAACTTTGATGAAATTTCTTTGCGCTCAAATATGCATAGTAAGGATGAAATAGGCTTTTGAAAGAAAAAACAATCTATTCATGGAGGGTCGCGTGATTTGTACTAGATGGCGCTACTCAAAGTCAATACCCATGTAGTATTTATCGATGTGTACCAAAACGGACAAATTAAAATAATTCAAATTAAGTCGGGAATGACAAAATAAAAGTCAGTCTAATTTTTAGCTCACCTGGCCAAAGGCCATGTGAGCTATTGCCATCACTTGGCGTCCGTCGTCGTCGTCGTCCGTCGTCGTCGTCCGTCGTCGTCGTCGTTAACTTTTCTTCAAACTTCTTCTCCTCTGAAACGGCTGCACAGATTCAAACCAAATTTGGTCTGGTGGTACTTTAGGGTATCCCCCACAGAACTGATGTGGGGATTTTTGATTTGTCGAAAAACATGGCCGCCGTTGCTAAAAATAGACCAGGGGGGTCAGACTACTGTTTTTGGCTTGTAAATCAAAAAGTATAAGAGATAGATGAAATCTGATGCCACGCTACTGCTTCAGCATCAAAAGCTCTACTAAAGTCTCCATTGAGTCGAAGTTGTCAGATGATGCCTTATGGGAGTTACGGCCCCTTAAAGGTAAAAAATAGCATTTTTTCATGTTTTTGGCCTATGGAATGAAAACTATTGCAGATAGAGAGCAGCTGTTGCTTGCTTAAATGTTCAGCTCATTAAGCTCTACAAAAGTCTCCATAAGGTCAAAGTTGTCAGATGACCCCTTATAGGGGTTACGGCCCCTTAAAGGCAAAAAATAGTGTTTTTGGCCTATAGAATGAAAACTATTGCAGATAGAGAGAAGCTGTTGCTTGCTTAAATGTTCAGCTCATTAAGCTCTACAAAAGTCTCCATAAGGTCAAAGTTGTCAGATGACCCCTTATAGGGGTTATGGCCCCTTTTAGGCAAAAAATAGAGTTTTTGGCCTATAGAATGAATACTATTGCAGATAGAGAAAAGCTGTTTTTTGCTTAAATGTTCAGCTCATTTAGCTCTACAAAAGTCTCCATATGGTCGAAGTTGTCAGATGACCCCTTTAAAGGTGAAAAATAGTGTTTTTTGCATTGGAATGAAAACTATTGCAGATAGAGAAAAGCTTTTTATTGCTTAAACATTCAGCTCATTTAGCTATACAAAAGTCTTCAAAGGGTTGACATTAAACCAGGTGAGCGATTCAGGCTCCTGGGAGCCTCTTGTTTATTATTTAAGTTTTAAGATGGCACCAACCGTTAAGTTAAAAATAAATTCGTAGATAGGATATAGAATTTTTAAATAATTTTCTTAGATTCGCCGTGCGGACTTTTCGGAAAATATATTTTAATTTTCAGTATGTAGAATTTCCCCATGCTATTTTTTTCATACATCCTGTTTAAAATTCACGGATCCCTAACACCCTACTGTGATTACACTGCATGATTCGTTTGAAGTGATATTATGATAACTTGTGGGCTTACCGTTTTCTGTGTATAAGACTTTATTTGCCTGTACAAACCTATGGCACAACAGGGGTTCACCTGCCGTTTCCTGTGTATGTTAGTACCCCTTTGCAAACTATCTGCACCACAGGGGTTTTCCTGTGTATTAGAAGTTGACATTTATCTGGTTTGAATGGGTTATAGAACACTTTTTAAACGAAAATCAACCCCTTATGGTCCACCAGTGCCATTTGAACTTTGGAGTAAAGATTATTGGAATTTTAATTTAATATTCTAAAACCAATTTAAGGTTTAAGTAAACTATTTGCTTGCTATTTGGATAAAAAAACGCAAGGATTAGAAAATCTATTTATGCCAAATAAGACATATCCCAACTTCTTTATTATGATCGACAACATCGGTACTATTGGTTAATGTATTTATCATCGAAGATGTGACGTCACATCTCCAATTGAGCTATCCAATAATTCATAGCATGGCCGCGCCCATATGATTTTGTGAATTGGAATAAAATTACGAATATCTTTCTTAATATGTCGTTTTCAATAGCCAAACTCGGCATGATGCCTTCTCTCATTGTAATGAATCAAACAAACCAATTACTCATAAAATAGCAAACTTACACTTTAAGTCTCCGTTAATTCTTTCTTGATTTAATGTTATAATTTTTATCACTATGTCAATGTAACACTTCTAATAATGCACTTTGAGAAAAAAACTTGATGTATTTGCAAGAATTGTTATCAAATTCATATTATTTTTCTTTATTTTTGGTTTATACTTTAAATTTTCTATATTCTGTTTTATTATGCTAGTCTTATTTGTCTTTTTGTTTCATAACATGACATTTTAGAAAAGGCATTAACATCAATTTGAGTTTAAAATAAAAAAAATTAAAATAAAAAACAGGCACCTTAAACGAAGCTTTCAGGAATTTATAAAATACAAGAACAGAATTTCTTGTCTCCCAAAAAGGAAGACCCTCTACGTCGGATTGTTAAACAAGAAACAGATAAGCGACAGTCCTGAAAACGCATCCCACCATTTAAGACTCCTACCTAAAGCTGAATACCAAATATTTAAAGCCTGCAAATAACAGTTGTTGAATACAAGTACATAAACTGTGAGGGACGCTCAAACAGACGGATGCCGGTGTATTTCTATGATCCTGGTCCACGTTATTTTGAAACTTGCTATTGCTATTGCAATGCTATTTGTGCAACCGGGCTTTTGTAAAAGTGATTCAACAGTAACATTATAGCATATAAGGCTCTCTTTTTGAGATGACCATGAACAGGTTGACAGATAGTTAATTCTCTGTGTCATGTTGACTACGGTATTAACTATGAACATTGTATAAGAAAAGGTGAGTAAAGAATGTGCCTGACAGACTGAAATTTTTGTTATGAAAATTGAAATTTGCATTGCCTTTACATTTTTAAATCTAAGCAGATAGAATATTTGATTTGAACTGAACGTGCACACAAACACTAAAGATTTCCCTTTCTCAAATCTTTACAAACATCAATGATATCCAATCCGCACTATATATAATAAAAAAAATACTCTTAAGCTAAACTTATAATAATAATTATAAGTTATTATCTTGAAGATATTAAAAGCCTCACCCTTTTCACATTTATTAATAGTGCAACGGTTTTGAATACTGGGAGAAAGACCAGTATGGCGGAACAATGTGTGTATGTACACATACCAGATTTTCCCCTAAGGAAATGTTGAATATACTCATTTTTTTTGGAGGAAAATCTAGTATATACTAGATATTCCGGGAGAAAATTTAGTGTATACTAATTTATCGGGGGAAATTCTATAAAGAGGGAAAAACTAGTATGTAACACCGTCTGTAAAATACCAGAAAATAGAAAACTATTACGACTTTTCATTTTCGTTAAAATAGTATTTACTTTATAATTACATAGGGTTGTTACCTGTGGCTATTTTGAGAACAGTTGTGTCCGGAATAATTAAAGGTGTTGCAGAAATGTTTGTTATATTTTCAGAGTATGATACAGATTTATTGTTGTGCTATGAAAACCTGCCTTCTTGTGACCATGAACGTCTTTCTGATCTCAATTCTACAAAAAATGGAACACTGCTGCTTCCGTCTAGTTCTTATCCAGGATATGTTAAACTTCAATTAGTTTGTAATGGAACCCCTCTTGATCATACTGGTACATTGCCACAACATTTAAAAACAAGCTTAGAAATTGATTCTGATGGCAAACTTTTGTTTTGTAATAATTGGAGTAGCAATATATTTGATAACTGTGAAAGAAAGGGTCCCTCAGCAAGGATTTACTATGACATGTATGACTATTTCTCACATTCTGACATTGTGTGTTCGCTAAGGTGTAGACGTTGGCCATCAATAGCAAAAGAATGGATGTTAAGAGAGAGGCCTTCCAATTGGCCTTCTACATATTTGATTAGGAAACTTGAAAGTATGTCGTGTTTTCTAGTCCCTGTTGGGCATACATACTCTGCCGATAAGCATCTAGAATTCAGAATATCTTTTTCTCTACAAGAAAGAGAACTTATCTTTAATCTGAACCCCACACAATTCAAGTGTTATGTTACGTTAAAGCTCATTAAGAAAGATATATTGGAGCCAAAAGTAGGACAAACATTGTCTTCTTACCATTGTAAAACAGCTTTGTTTTACACTATTGAGAGAACACAACCTTCATTATGGCAACATCCCCGTAATTTGATTAAATGTATTTTTCGATGTTTAGAACAACTGCTGAATTGGGTTCAAGAAATGAACTGTCCAAATTATTTTATTCCCGGTGAAAATATGTTTAGTGGCAAAGTTACAGAATCAAATAAACAAATGATAGCAGATGTAATAAGTGATGTACTTCATGGTGGCTCCAACTTTTTGACAAATATTACGACAGAAGATATAAACAAACGTTTTGATCATGCTTCAAATGTGATGGTATCCATGTTAAATTTAGATAAAGGTAACCAAAATTCAATAAACAAAATGAAAGATATTTATCAACTAGATCTCGTTTTTCAGTTGGTTCATTATCGAAATACAAAATATTCTAATTATGTTAAATATTTTTATTTGATAATTTTTAATTGTCAATCAAATGGGGTACAAAATAAACGTATTAAACATTTATATTCAATAATTAACCTGATGATTTCTGACATTGATCGCCTCCGTTTGATCAAAACTGTAACTGAACATACTGAAAATGAAACCAAAGATGTAGTAAACCTAATTGTACCTTTTCTCCGCCATGCTTTAGATGGTCATATTGCCTGTGTTTTGCTGGAACAGAAAAGCAAAATATACGATGTAAACATTCCCGTAAATGCAACGAAACAGTTTTTATTAGGTTATAACTCTGGTCTTATATCTTGCAAACTAAAATATGGAACTTATTTATATTTCATTGGTAAATTTGAAGAATGCAAATCCTTGCTCAAAACAATATCAAAGAAAATGAAGAAAAAGGATATGACATATTGTACTTGTCGACCTTCAGCACGGTCGACAAGACCTTACTCCATGGCATCCTCAAAGCAATTGTTTGATGATACGAAGATATCGAAATATATTTGCCTGACATTTTTACCATCAGAGGTTACTCTTGTACCATTTCCTCTGAGGGTTGGACTTAATGCAAAAACAGCAGACTGGTACTACTGGTACGACTGTGTGGTTATAGACAGTATACCGTACTTCTATTTCTTAAAATATCTACTGGCATTAGAACAAAATCGTCCAAAAACTGAAAGAATGGATATAATACAGGGTGCTGTGAATGGTATGAATGATGAAAAAGATTTGAAACACCGAGAAACAGCTTTAAATATCTTGTCATGGAGGCATGGTAATGAAGATAATGTCCAAAAGCATTCAACTGTCTTTGCGAATCAATGAACTTTCAGATTGAAACATTTGATGTACAAAAGCAAGGTGGTATCAAATACCATTATTAAATAAGGCTGCTAAATAGCACATCCCCCAATGTTGTGTGCATTGTGATTTAAGAAAAAGCACTTGAATTTTTGTTTCGAATGTCTAGAAATCAGAAAAGGAGAGTTATTAGAATGTAGATATTGTCAAGTATCTAGATATTGCTCAGATCAGTGCATGAGCTCATACTGGCCGAAACATAGGGCTTTCTGTGGATTGTTTTGTTCGCCTAAGCAAGCTTTACACGTTGTGCGTGGTCACTGGTTATAAGCGTACAAATTTTTAAATAATTACCATGTTTATTGGAATATTTATTTTAAAGCAATTAATCATTTACGTCCCTGGTCTGCTCTTATCTAGGTCAAATATTGACTCTCATCTACGCGCAAAGCGACTCTCTCCTACGTTTAAGCAACTCTCCTGTGGTAACGTTCATCGCCGGTGGTGAAAGCAAGTTGCCTTTATCCCTACTACGCATTTGTCATTAGTCACACATATCGTATGGCAGTTTAATAAGAATGAAAAGAGATATTTAAAAGAAAATAAAATGGGGTAAAAAGCAAATCGTAGACTAGAATTACCCTTGTGCTCTGGGTATTTTTTCGTAGAACATGAATATCAATTTTGTTTTTCAAAGAAGCAAAGAGGTATCAATGGGGAATTCAAACGTTAAAAGACCAAAAGTGCAACGACAAAACCAGTATACTAAACGAGAACAGCATGAAGAAACACAAAATCGACCGAACAGCAATCAACAACGCAAACTCAAGTCATAACGAGAATGAAGTTAAGATTAAGCTGTTTAAGTTTTTGTTTGTACTTGTCTTTTTGGTGTTTTCAGTTCCTTGTTTAAGAATGGGGTCTATCAATGACTATTTCAGGAATGGATTTGAATTACATGCATTTTATTCAGACCATGGGCAAATTACAGAGCCGCAAGCAGCGCCTTCTGGCCTCGTTGAAGGATTCTGGCGGATGTGTTTTTTTCTGAATTGTCGCTTGATTGTGGGCTGTGTCGCGTTCACTTATTCAACATCTCATTATGTTCTATCATGTGCTCAGAAAGAGTAAGCAACGTATTGAATTATAAAAAAAACTTAATAAAACTGTAGAAAAAAAACATTTGAACGTATTTATTCTTGTTATTTTCAAAACATTACCAAAGGTTACGGCTTAGTTGAACTACAGGTAGCTTAATTTAAACAACCAAAGCATTAATGCATAAACGGAAAGACAAAGCACAAAACTAATTATCCATATAATTATTTTTGTCTTGTGTAAATATAATTTTCCCATCTACATAAACATTGCACAGTGATATATAAAGCTTTAATAGAAAATAATGAGATGTGGAATAGGTGTACGCGACACAGCCTACAATTAAACGGCAATTTAGAAAAACCACAATGGACAAGACTCTCGGAAAAGCGATTGATATCTAGAAGTCTAACTAACGAGCAGACGAATAATACTTTCATTTTTAATCTCTTCCAACTCTAACAATGATAAAGAAATGTAAAAGAAAATATTTAACGAGACAATGAAATACGACCAGGACACCTCACTCTCAAAAATATTTAGGACAAACACAAAAACAGTGTAACAAGTTTACATCGCCATGTTTGTTTTTATCTAAAGAAGCATAAATGTACCAATGGGGCATCCAAATGCCAGAATTATGGAAGTACAAAAACAAATAAGGCAACAAAAGTTGAACAGCAAGAAAAACAGACAACATAAAGCACATAAAAACACAAAATAACTGAACAGCAATCAACTACGCCGACTCAAATCGAGTGTGAACTCGGATGTTTGGAACAGTAAGCAGTTCCTTCCTGGTTTAGCACACAAATTTCGTTGTTAATCGTCACAAAACCCTATGAAAAACCAGTAGCTGCATTGGGTGGACCGACAGAACTAGTGATAATGATGTAATTAAACTTTAACTTTCCCCTTTTTAACAGCCAAAAAAAATGAAAGATTAAAGATAGTGTCGTTGTGCTTTGTATTTTATGTAGTTGAATTATCTACATTGGAAAATAATGAGATGTGGAATAGGTGTATGCGACACAACCCTTATAAACAAACTGAAATTTGAAAATCTAAAAACCACAATTCAAAAGAGCCAGAAGGAGCTGCTCACCGTTTTGCGATTTACCCAAGGTTGACCAGATGAATACAATTCAAGTTAAGTCCTAAAATAGTCAGAGAAAGCTGTCCTTCTTAAACAAAGATAAAAAAAAACATAGAACTTTGTCAAATATTTCTCGTTAAGGACATGTACACATTAAATGTTGCGGTGTTAAACTATTTTTTAACCAAAACTTCCCCGTATTGATAATCTCCAACCAAGCACAAAATGATTCACAGTAAAAATCATATTAATTAAACTTCAATTCAACAATTTTGCAAATATATTAGAGTTATCTCCATTTTTCTGCATATTTTCAATGCATTCATATATTAATTGTATCTAAGTTATCACTTCGACAAACCAAAAATCTGCATTTGTTTTGGGGAATGGATGTTCACCTGATGTGAAATCAATTAAATTTTTAAAAAACAAAATTTGTCATGTTCCAGCTATTGCCTGAGTTTTGCCTCTTAATTGAAAAGAATGTGTTTTCAATAAAATATGGTTAATTTATGGGTGCACATATAATCTTTATGGTACGTTAACTTGAAAAGCAGACATAAAGTTAACTTCAAGTTCACTTGTGACTGGTCATGTAACTGCTTTGAGCAGATGCGCGACTGTTTGTAAGTTAAGTTGAAAAGCAAAGCATTCCTGTATGCTTTTAAAAAGCAGTCTTGTTCATATGAAAGGTCTGGTCAAGTTAACTTCGTAACAGGTCTGCTTTAAAGCATGAAGTTTTCACAGAACAAAGTGCATTTTCAACCGCATTTTTTTGGTTGTTTTTTTTTATCTATTGTGTTTCCTCGTGCTGTTTCGTGTTTATTGGTTTTGACTTTGCTCTTTCGAACTTTTGATACTCGAATGACCCATTGGTACCTCTTTGCTTCTTTGCTGTGAGGTTAAATAAAGCTCATTTATGCCATTCTTTATTTGAAATTCAACTTAAACGAGGACTGATTGTGATGGCAGCCGTCACAGATGTTCCCCAAACGAACAAGATGTTACTTAAAGCAGCAAAAACGGCAGCCCATTTGTAAATTCCGGAAATGTTGTGCACATCTCTGATGTGGATTATTACTCGCAACATCAAAATCTACCAGAATGCGAGTTTTTATCAAAATTAAAGGATTTTTAAATTTTAGCGGCCATCTTGGATTTAGAAATTTCACGTTTTTGCATTTTACGGAAAACTGTAAATATCTCTTTAGAACTTTAAAAATATGTTTGTAGTATTTATCAAGCTCTATAATACCACAAAGTTTCAAGGTGCTCATCACTTGGGTTACTGAGATATGACAATGCCCTAACAGTGGCGTAACACAATGTAAGCAGTGAAAGCAAATACTTCCATTTTGATTTCGCAAAAAAAAAATCAATAATGTTCCCTGACATGAAAAAATTGAAAACTAATCGTACTGCACTAGTTCTCAGGTTGGCCTTTGTTTCCATCACACTTCTACTGCATTATTCCATTTTATCACCCCTTTGGTGTTCATCTCCCTGTTCATTGTTTGGTATTTTTAACATTAACTAATATTTTTAGCATCAACTCCAACCATTCATTTCGATGTGTACCTTACCAAAAGAATACGCAATGACAGCATTTGTTAACCATTTAGGGACCCGTGCGGGTTCCTGGTGGCGAATAAGCCCGCAGCAGCGCTAAGCTTGTCGGTAAAAGTCCACTAAAGAGCGCTCAGAAACCTGACATGGGGTCAGGCCGCTTTGCACACAAAGCGACTAGGATGTGTGCCCCAGGTGGTTGAATGGGGCAGCCCTGACATCGAGAGATGCGGGGGCGTCAGGCGATAATGCGGAAAACCTGACCACAAACCATAGTGGTGCACCGTGTTGGGAAAAATGTCACGTTCCTCGCACGCTAAAGAGCCCTGCTGCAGGTCTCGGTAGAGTAGGACCGCAGGAGGCTAAATTTTCCCGTCCCTACCCAACACTTCCAGTGGCAGTCAAAATGGCCTTGTGTCCCCATTTCCTCAACTTCATTATCATTTCATGTTCATTGTATCACCAATTTCATGTTCATCTCCCGGATATAGCCGAAATCGTGCTGCTAGGGAGTAAAGCAATAACTAACTAACTAACCATTTAGGGTGCGCGACTTATTACAAAATTGCCTAGCTATTATCTTTGCCGGAATTGAACATTAAAATTATACCGATAGATTTTTTTAAACATGTCTCATCAGCAGCACAGAAGCAACTAACAGACACTAGAACAAGAAAATACAATTCTTTTGAAAAAAAATGTAAAATCGTTCTTCGGAAAAGCAATTAAGAAAAATAAGACCTAGCTGAAATATATTTGATTATTGTTTCAATCCAAAGCATCTGGGTTTCTGCTATATGATCAGGGAGATAAACACGAAAAAACAGTGATAAAATTAACATGAAATTATGAGCTAGTGACAAGTTGGAAAAAGACAATAAGTGGACGTTCTGACTTCAGTCGACTCATACAACAAGCTTAATGCTGTAAACAGTCCGGTCAGTCTCTTGCCAAGGGGTCAAAACCCGCAATGAATGAATGTAATATTTGAATGAATGTGTTGTTTAATTTTACATAATTTGAATGTCTCTGAAGGCATGCAGCTTTTTCCCCGACTTAAAGCTCAAACCCTGAGATATTTAGAACGATTTTGACGTGTTTTTCCCCAAGATTTCATGAGCTTCCAGGGGAGGCGTGGAGACTATGTTCCTCTGGACCCAGGCTTGGATTCAAGGGAAGGCGCACGTCCACCCTTAACCTGTCAAAAAATCTTTGTTTAACAAAATTCACGTAAAAAACACCTTAAAAAAATCGCGCCTCACTTCGCTCGGCGAACACCAAACTTCACACCGCGGATTATAACTCTGCTTCCACTTTTTTATAAGCTAGTTACGCCGCTGTCCTATATAATTAACTTTTGCTATTTACTCATAAAAGCGGCCATTTCAAAAATTTCGAAGTCCTTATGGACACCTCTGATGTAGAGTTTTAGTCGCAACATCAAAAACTACCAGAATATTATTTTGTATCAAAATCAAAGCACTTTTAAATTTTGGTGGCCATGTTGGATTTCGGAATTTCACATTTTCGAGTTTTGTGGAAAAGCCATAAATATCGCTTCAATTTTTTTTTTATATTTTTGTAGTACTTATCAAGTTCTATAATCCTACAAATTTTCAAGGTCCTCAACACCTAGGTTACCGAGATATAGCAATGTCCTTTATATTGAACTTTCGCTGTTTACTCGGAAACGGTGGCCATTTTGAACATTTCGAAAACGTTGTGCACACCTCTGATATGTGCCCTATCACTGTGAAAAGTTTCATAAACTTGAGTCTTCACATCTCTTCGGTTATACCCTTTGCAGAGAGAAGAAGAAGAAGAAGAAGAAGAAGAAGCGGAGTAAAAACAATATGTTCCCGAACTTCGTTTGGGTAACATAATTACAAATGAAAGGTAAGAAATGACTTCATCGGGAAATATTAATTTCATTGTGAATACAATATTTCATATTTATAAAAACATATAATTTATTATATGAAACAGAAAAATAAAACCTATAGTTTTCTCACATGAAATGTTAGGTAATGTTACAGACATGAAAATTAACACATTTTACACTTCAGTAGAATTTGAGCGCATAACGGAAAGATAGCTTCTACAAAGCGATCAAGATGATTATGGAATTTCTAACATCAAGAGATATAATTTGATTATTTAAATGGCGAGGCTTGCCGAGCGATTAAAATATTAAATTTATTTCCCGAGACGTTAGAAATTCCATAATCATCGAGAATTCAGTTGCAGAGGGTTTTTCTCTAATGTCTACAGGTAAAAAACTGCAAAAAAATTGGTCATCAATTGCACGTGCAATTACGCTTAAAACAAATTTTTCTCTAGAGGTGAGAAATATGTTTCTTTAACTGGTTGAGAGGTTGATAAATCGGATGAAAATTAGAGAAACAGATCTAGAGATAACTGAGAAACAGAGAAAACTTTCATTTGCTCTGGAAGTTTCGTGTATAATTTTGTTAGATCACCATATTTTGGATGAAGAGCATTTGCTCTGACTAAGTGTTGTGATTAAAAAAATTAATCAAATCAGTCATAGAACAAAAAGGTAAGTTATTCGTATGTTTACGGCCTCAACAAAGAACTTGTTAAATTTCCTTTTATTCGTAAAATGCATATGCAGTTTATCAAATTGTATTTCTTTCTTTATTTGTTTCGCTTATCTAATATTTGCTTTATCTCTACCAGGTAGAACCGTACTGTCTGTGAAAACTATGAATTAAACAAACAGTTTTACGAGTTTTAATTTGATTTTTGACGATGCATTGGTGTTTACAGAAAGTTAAAGTATCGTTTAAACCGAACATCTTTATTGATTGGAATTGCAGTAGATGAGACATTATACATGTATATGTTTTGCGACTTAACTGTAAAGGTAAGTTTTTATTATAATCTGCAGTGTAGGTATTTATTTTACTTTCTTTGGGATGAATTTTTAAACACAATCAATACAGATCAAAAGAAGAGGGAGGATCATGAAACACCCTAATTTATCTTCATTCATTGCATTTCGGCACCCAAAATACGGCTTTATTAACGCAAATTTGAAAAAATTGGCAATCACGGTGCATGAAATAAAAAGTATATTCGTGGACATTTTCTGGAATTTACCTATTAAGGTTTGTGTAAAACGAAGTTAAAACGCCACATATTCACATTGGCGAGTGTTTTCATGTCACAACCACAATGCTGTTGTAATAAGTATTACTTTTTTAACCCTTTAACTTGAAGGGGGGGTTTGTTTTTTTGTTTTGGTCTGAAAAATTATTTATTTTTTGAAGGCATCGCGACAGATTTTTTTTTTTCATTATTAGCATCATTTTGTAATATAAAAAACCAAGCCCCCCTTTCAAATTAAATGGTCAGTCCCTAAGTTATCGCAACACTGCACTTTTATTGAGTTTGCAATATAAACAAGATATTAAAGTATATTAAAACTTTATTTCCTGCATGTAATATCTTAAGCAAAACATCTACCTACATAAATTTCTTATTCAAATATTCTTTGTTCTAATGAAGTGATTGAGTACTGTTACTTCTGAAATTATATAACGGCTATTACATTAAAACGGGTCATAAACTGATAAAATAATTTATCCGATTACCCCGGAACTAAGCCCTCTCACTGTTGGAAACTGGACAAAACAACCGCTTCAGTCATGACAAGGTAGAAAAATTCTTCAGTCTCGAATAATTCAATACAAAATATGCCTATTCTAAGGAGAACGGCCGGGAGAACGGTCATAAGATTTGTCCAGTGTAGTCACTTTTTCACATTGTTTATTCTTTATTCTCATAAACCAAGCATTTAGGTACAGAGAAATACTATGTACAATATATATATGTACCCAAATATCTTAAAGTTCAAGGATATTATGGAAACAAAAAATAGATGAAAATTAAACAAACTATGTAAATTTATAAAAATCATAAATAAAAAAAAAACGTGTCCTCCTGGCTAAACTTTACTGTTCCTATATATTGTATTAATGAACGTGTTATGTGTAATTTGTGATACTGTTCTGTGTTGTATTGTGTGTCTGTAATGCTGTATATATATATTTAAGATATTTGGGTTTCTAATTAGCTGTTTACTGATTAATTTCTTACTATCATCTAATAAGCATTGACATTCTAAGATGTAGTGAAATTCGTCTCCAATACTTCTATTACATAGGTTGCATTTTCTGTTTTGCCTTTCATTGTTATTCTATCTTACCGTTTCAACAGGAAGTTTGTGATTGCATGTTCTAAATTTACAAAGTGTTATGGAGTCTTTTTTGTTCAATGTTTCAAAATGATGCTCAAACTCTGAAGTGTCTTTAAAAATCTTATAATTTGCGGCTTTATAGCAGTTTTGAATTTCGTCGTGCCAGCTTTGTCGAAACTGGTCAGTTTAACTTTCCATAATTCTTTTCTTTAACCATTCAGAGCTTCTAAAAAATATGAGTGAATCCACATTCGTTAAAAATACTTTTGATGTGTCCAAGCCAAGAAAAATTTACATTTTGGGTATTAAACAGATGTAACATAAGCTTGTAAATTAATACACATAGTTTTGTCTGTTTTCCAGACAGTAATTTTGACCAATATGATGCCATTCTTAATTTAATATCAAGATATAAGGGAAATTTCTACCTAATTCGCCATACACAAAACAGTTTCGCGTAGAAGATTTTAAATTAAGTAAAAGTTTGCAAAATTTCAAATGAACCTTTTCGATTAGATAACAGTTTTTGAAGCCCCAAGTTTCGCAGCCGTACAAAAGTATTGGCTTTACCATTTTATCAAATATGTCTAACTGTCAAGAAATTGATAGGTTATGATACTTTCCCAATTTAAAGACTTCATACATTGCCTTTATTCCTTTTTCTGCTTGTGATTTGATGCCAAGTTAAAGTTACCAGTCTTAATTAATTAGGTTCCAAGATAGTTAAAATCCTTGACAATTTCTAGTTCTTCATTTGCATATACAAAGCGCAAATTATTTGGTAATCTACCGATTGCAAATCATAATTTTTTTGTTTTTTTTTTTTTCTATATATATTGCCATTCACTGCAGTGATCGTAGAAGCTGTTTTATTGTGATTGGAGGCCCTCTGCTGTTTCAGACATAAGAAATGTATCGTCCGCGTATAAAACTGAAATAATTTAGCGTACATACCTAAAATTGATTCTAAATCTTCAGAAATAGATACAAGGCCGATGTTATTTTGATTTTCTAAAAAAGATCTTAAATCATTTAAAAATATGGCAAATAGGAAAGGACAAATGTTTTCACCTTGTCTCACCCCAAGTTCGGTAGTTTTGTTATTATCTTTACCCATTATTACAGGGGAAATAATCAGATTTGTCATGGTTAAAAACAATATTAGATTTAATGTTTTTATACATATTCTGAATGATGTTAAGCATTTTTCCATTTATATTATTTAGTATTAACTTATGCCACAAGCCAGACCTCCGCACTTTATCGAAAGCTTTCTCAAAGTCTATAAAGGCACAGAAAAGTTTCTCTTTTTTTTAGTTTAAGAAGTTCGAAAAGACCATGTAAGGTAAAGAGATTGTCAATAGTGCAGTAACCATGACGGAAACCACTTTGGTTTTCATTAAGGACAGAGAATTTTCAGAATATTTATTTAATCTGTTTGTAAGAACAGCAGTAATTTAAAAGTTTTCCTAAACAACTTACTATCGTAATAGGACGAACGTTTTTAGGGTTTTTACTATCTCCTTTATTTTTGTAAATAGGTTTGATGTTACCAATAAGCCAGCTTTCGAATACTATTCCTATTTCAAATACTAGATTTAACAACTTTTCATAAATTTCAATAAACTCATTTGTTGTTGATTTTATGTACTCGTTAATCATTTGGTCCTCTCCACTGGCTTTATTATTCTTAAGATTCGAGATTCATTTTAAAATTTGTTCCTTTTCGATGTCCATGTTAATTTTATCATTTATCTGATTTAATACTTGGTCGTCTAAGTCTGGAAAATTACCATTATTATTATTGGGTTCCTCATTTTAATCTCTAAAAAACTCAAATAACTTTTCGAGAGGGATGTTTGTTTGTTTTTTAAAATTATCTCTTCTCAAAACTTTCAAAAACTCCTTCGAATCTTTTTTCCTCATGCCTTTCAGATTTTTGACATATTTTCGGAGTAGTCCTTTTTACTTTTGTCCATAATCTTTTTATAAAGTGTTTCAGATTCTGAAAGCCTAAGTTTATCTATTTCGGTCTTATGTTTTGAATATTTACGCTTAAATTTGCTATAGTTTTGTCTCGCAAATTTACATTCAAAATTAAACCAAGGTGTGTGATTCACTTTATTTTATGCTGTTTATTATATACACTCCGAAAAAAGTTAAGCACCACCCGATTAATTTTTCAAAGTCCAGCTTTTAAGCCATTTTGTACAAATCCCAAATGAATGAGAGCCCAAATTTTAAGTTATATCTTTAAGAATATGTTCTTAATGTTTTTTTTTTTTTAATTCATAACTATTTATTAACAAATAAGCTGTTACAATGACTTTACCAATTACAGCTTTCATTAGTAAAGTACCCCGTGAAGGTTAATGTCTATATAAACAGGGTTATATATAGACAAAACTATAGATATATGTTAGGTAAGTGTTATACATAATTATATATTGCACATCAAGCAAAGGCTAGAAACAGAAATAAACAGTTTAAAACCATAATAATAATAAAAAAATAATATTTTTCAGCACTCATCTAGAATTAATTCAACTCTTTTTAAAAACTTGCTATGTAATTTTGTTTTTGTTTTCTCGAGTATTTTACAATAGCTAGAAAACTCCTTTTTGAATATCTCAAATATATTTACATATTTTGTTTTAAGTTCCGAAAGATAAAAGGATTTGTAAGTGTTAATTTCCACCAAAATGTTTGAACAAGATATGGTCAGCCGCTATGAAATGCCAACTCAAAGCAAACCACAAAAAATGACTAAAACCGTCCTAACAAAAACTTTCAAGGAAAAATGTGTTTTTGTACATTTAAAGTTATGCATTTAAACAGACGATCCAATATCCAATAGGTTATCATACTGGGAAGAGATTTTTGTATAAAAAGATAAAATAAAATATCAATTGTAAGAGAAAAGGGGAGATTATTCGGTTTCGATGAAATTTTGAGCAAAAAACCGAAAAATGCAATTTTCTCGACAGAATTTAATTTTTTTGGCTCAAGTGTTTTGTAGAATATATTTTATCAACTTATCATTACTGGAGGTGAATGGCGTTGTTCTTAATTTCAAGTATCCTTTTTTGCACATTTTGATTTTTTTGAAAAATTGGATTTTTTTCACTAAAATGTCATTTTTCTCGTAAAAATTTAAAACCAAAATGTTGTTATTATTCCAAACATATTCATATTTAATACATGTTTTACTGACATGTTTTTTTTTAATGAAACGGCTGAAAAGTTTATTTTGAGTGCAATTTACCAGATTCACAAAATTCCCTCATTTTCTGAAAATGATCTAAAAAGGAACATTTTTTTCGCAAAATGCCGTGCTGCATGTTAGTAATAAAGGCGATTAATCAATATTAAACGTTAGATTTTTATCTTACATGTGTTTCGGGGGAAAAATAGCATTTTACAAATTTCAGGTCCAAAATACAGCGAAAAAACAGGCTTATTTGTAAACGGCATAGATTTCTTATGAAACGTTTGAATCTCGTTTTCGAGACTCCTTGTACTTTGCAATGCTGTTAAGCAAATGATGGAGTTGTGTTAAAATCTTTGACATGAAAATTTACTGACTTTTTTACCATGTGAATATGGCTCCCAAAACTTGATTTTTTTGTCATTGCTTAGTCAAAATTAATAATGGCACTGTTATTAAAGAAGGAAACGATCGCTTTGATTTGTATTGGAGGCAGACGATTGATTATACTTAAAGGTTTCCTCGTGCAAAATATCGAAGAGTTTAATGGCCAAATAAAAGTATGGCGTCAGATTTAAATCTGGTGGTGCTTATCTTTGGTCGGAGTGTATAGGTCCCAAAAGTTGTTGTAGCCCTTTCAATAAAAAATAGGGCATGTAATGGGACATTAAATGATACCCCGCCACGATATAATATCAAAAGTTCATAAAATTTGATTTCAAAGTGGCCTATCTCGAAAACTATTTTTAGGATCATGCTGGAAATTGAACTTGACCTGTATTTTATTGTACTAAACAGGTGTACAAAATATCATTTGAATCCCATGACGCGTTTTCAAGTCATTGGTCGGAAACTAAAAATTTCATGAAATTTGATTTTTCAAAGTGGCCTATCTCAAAAACTATTTTTTGGATCATGGTAAAAATCGAACTTGACCTGTATTTTATTGTACATAACAGCTGTGCAAAATATCATTCAAATCCTTTGACGCGTTTTCAAGTTATTGGTCCGAAACTCAAAATTTCATGAAATTTGATTTTTCAAAGTGGCCTATCTCGAAAACTATTTTTTGGATCATGCTGGAAATCGAACTTGACCTGTATTTTATTGTACTAAACAGCTGTGCAAAATATCATTCAAATCCTTTGACGCGTTTTCAAGTTATTGGTCGGAAACCTTCGGGGGACGGACAGACAGACAGACGGACAGACAGACGGACAGACAGACGGACGGACGGACAGACACCGAAAAAAACTGAGGGTATAACATAATACCCTGCCACTTCGTGTGGCGGGGTATAAAAAGTCACCAAGTTGTTCAACTATTGAATTAATTTCGTTAGATGTCATATTAGTATTTTCCCCTTGTAGTTTATTAATCAAGATATCTTTCTTAGTCCTATTTATATTTCGTTAGAAGTCATTGACTTTGTTACCATCCAATTTTTTAACATGTACAGTGTTGGGCCCTTCTTTGAGAATCATTTCTTCAACATCGGCGTTTTTCATAGCACAATTAATACAAATAGATAGTGGACAATGTACATCAGAAAATAATTTTGAAAATTCTAAAACATGACAGCTAAGAAAACTATCTACAAAAATAGCATTACTTATACAATAGTCAACTACACTTGCATTTCTACAAGTATAATTTCCGTCCTTGTCACCTTCATTCCTTCCATTTAGTACTAGTATAACAAAGTTATTCCCTCTACAAAAATCTAATAGCAGTGAACAAAACCTATTTTTTTGCTAAGTCTTTATTCTTTCGTTCACGAGTAATACCAGCTGAATCTAGAAAACTGACACCATTTTCAATAAATTCTTTTGCAGTGTTTGAATATCATTATCTTCAAATTGAATAAAATCACTTTCGATAGAAGTTCGGCTATTGAAGTCACCAAAGAGTGCTACGTTTTTGTACTGGGATGACAAAGACAAAAAATCATTTTCAATTTCGCTGAAAGCATCTGGTGATGAATAACTTGAATATTCGGGTGGGACATAAACAATACCAAAAAAAGCATCATTATCAATGCCAAGTATTGTTGAATCAATTTTGAACCAAAGTACTAATTTACAGTCAGTTTCTATAGGTTTTATGAACCTGTCAAGCTTTTCTT
This sequence comes from Arcuatula senhousia, assembly GCA_963971305.1. NCBI lineage: Eukaryota > Metazoa > Mollusca > Bivalvia > Mytilida > Mytilidae > Arcuatula > Arcuatula senhousia. The sequence continues at coordinate 22,055,262 of OZ020304.1, read as the reverse complement.
TATATCCTAGCATGATTCCACCTGATTTAACCTTTGCGATCTTTTTACGTATTTTCAGTTTGAAAATATACCCAGGCAGTTTTATTATATCTTGATCATCAGTTTTTGTTTCGACCATACATAAAATGTCATGACTTTTTACTAAATCTTCGAATTCAGGATATTTTAATCTTTTGTTAATGTCACAACAGTTCAATGATAGTATTTTCATTTTCTCTTGTGATATACATCGGTCGTTTTGGAGGTTGTCGGTAAATGACGCATTACAAGAGTTACTTTGTTCGATTTCAGATTCACTACATAGTATTTTATCATCAAAAGAAGTAATAAGTGGAGTTTCAGTTTGATTAAAATTAGCAAAGTTTGCAGCAGAGTGAGAAGGGCTAACTTTAACATCATCACCAGAGCTAACTGAATTATTAAGACAATTGATCATGGTATTATTTTGATTCACACTAATTTTCATTTTCTAAGTGGCGTAATAATTCATTTTCTTTATTTACAAAAGTTATGTTATTAAACGAGCTGTCCTAGGCGGTGACTTCAGGAATATCAGTAGGTGGTGATGAACCTTGTCTCTGTCTCGTCTTTGGGTTCCCTGGGGTTCGAAATTTCTCTGGGGTGCTCCCTTTCAGTGATGATTTCTGGTGTAAACTTTGCTCTAGGTGAGCGTTGCAGTGGCACATTCTCAGCTGGAGGAGTATAGAGTTCTCCGTCAATATAGAGCTGATCGCGGACTAAGACTGCATCTCGCTCTTCTCGCCTAGCTTCTTCTAGTACGGGATATAGTTTTTTTTCGCTGGTTTACAATTTCCGTTGGGAACTGTTCACTTATCCCAAAGGGGGTCCTTCGTAGTCGATATGCACTTTGTAAAACCAGTTCTAAATCTTTATGGTAGATGAAGCGTGCAACTATAGGTCGGGCATTGTTTCGGCCACGGCATCCAAACCTATGGACGTTACCAAATTCAATGAAGTGACTGATGCCTAATAACTGGTTTAGAAAACCACGAAGTTTATTTTCAGTATTCTCATTTGGTGTGTGACTTAAACCTGAGAAAACTAAATTGTTTTTCATGCTTCGGCATTGGAGATCTAAAACCTTATCCTGGAGTTCCAATAATTGAGACTTAAGGTTACAGATTGTTTCACCTTCGGTGACAGGTTGAATAACAGGCTGGACAATTGGCCTTTCTTCTAAGTATTTTATTCTGCTGTCCTCGTGTATAGTGTTTCGTGTGTTCTTTTGAATTCTAGTGTTCAAATCATCCAAAAGGTTGCTAAATCCTTGACAGTCTCCTTCACATTCCGTTATTCTTTTGTGCATGTCGGAAGTTTTCTTTTCGAGCGTTCTTACTCGTGCTGAGACTGATAGAAAATTTTGCCTCATTTCGTTGAGTCTTTTTTCAAAATTACTTTCCCTGCTCTCCATTCTCAACTTCTATTTTGGTAACAATCTCTGAGATAAGATTGAGTAAAGAGTTTTCGTTGGGAGCCTCAATGACATTTCTTTTTTTCGCTCAAAACTTGTGACGTTGATTTGGTCGACATGATAGACGGATATGATTGGCCAAACGATGAGGTGAAGAGTTACGATTACTATCAAAGTCCAAAGTCCAATTTCATGAAGGCGATCGTGAACTGCTCTCCATGAACTGGGCATACAGGCCTGGTCACAATGAACGATTTTAAATTACAATACGAGGAAAAGGTAAAAAATGGGTTTTAGGAACCAAATTCCCAAAATTAAATCTAATCCTACATATCGATCGTTTACTGTAATATTTCGGTTTTATGAAATTATAAGTCCAAAATCACAATTAAGTTATCCAAAATCCATTGTTTTTCAGAGAAAGAGAAACACCGACATATATACATGTATTTGTATCACGTGATCATTCATAGCCTCTTATCTTGTAGAGATAAGTCTGTATAATCATTTTCATAAATAGAAATATAGATATAGGTAAAAGATTGTGATTTCCGAGCTAACTAATTTCTAGATTTTGGCTAAGTGAATTATAGGATTCCCCGCGAAAAAAAACACAGGTAACAAAGATAAGTACGCAATACACAATTTATTAATCAATAATTCCATTCATTTTCAATATTTGAATTATTTATTTGTCTTGTTTATTCAAATTATCTATAAAATGAAAAGTATAACTAATTTTGAGTGACGAATATCAATTTTAATGTCAAATTACGCTAGGTGATTAAATCATGAGAGCCGGTGGAGTAGTGGTTAACGCGTTGGGCTACTAACACCTAGGTTCGTGGTTCTATCCTCGTCAGGGATGAAAATTTCATGAACCGATTTTCCGACTCTCTCTTGACATCATTTGCAAGGATGGTCTTAAGGATAAAGGTAATAACAAAACTACCGAACTTGAATGATCAATCTCATAGTCCAGAGAAAATGACAAAAACGAATCAGTCATACCGGAGAATTGGTGGATCGAAATAGTCCTGACTCGGTACAGGCATTTCAAACGAAATGGTAGGTTAAACCAGGTGTTATGGCGCCAAACCTTTCTCTTCCATTGCGATCTTACGATGCGGTAATGACCATTGAACACAACATTGTTGTGAAACAATAGGAATATTGAGGTAATCATCTCAGTACAGCAGACCAGTCAAACACTAATTAAAACAATTAATCACCATATCTTTTAACTCAATTTTGAACTTTTCTTCTAGTGGCTGATAACGAAGAAAGAATTTTTTAGGGATCGTATGAGACGTATTTTCTTATAGCCCTGCTCCAAAAGTCGGTCACGAAGAAATCGGTGTCTGATAAAAAAATCTGTGAAATGTGTGCAAGCTCTGGCATATCGAATAAGTTGTGAAATATAAACACCGTATGCAGGGGAAGTAGGTATATTGCTCTGTAGATTAGGAAAATTGATAATTTGAAAATTAAAGTCGTCTCCTTTATCGTAAATTTTTGTACTGAGATGACCACCTGAGTCAAATTCGAGTTGTAAATCCAAGAAAGACGTGAAGAAATTTGATTCGGTGTCTCTTTTATCTCCAAATCTGGAGGATGTATAAAAGGAATCCATCTATTAAATGAAGTGTTTTTGACAGAAAGGACATCATCAATATATCTGAATGTAAGATTAAATGACCTTGCCTCTTTTATCTTCTTGCTCTTTACGAGTCCCTGAAGAAATTCAGTCTCGTAAGAGTTTAAAAACAAATCGGCGAGGAGAGGAGCACAGTTTGTGCCCATTGGAATGCCGATAAATTGTTGAAAAATCTCTCCTCCGAAAGTGACAAATATGTTGTCAATGAGGAAATCAAGCATACTGCATAACCCAAAACCACAAAATTCCTAGAATTTGAAAAGGCTTTTTCGAGAAGTTTTTTCAGGCGACATTTTAGTTTTTCGTGTGGCAAGGTAATTGTATAAAGTTGAAAAATCGAACGTTTTCAAAAGAGTTTTCAAAGAGTGAACCTCAGAAAATGATCTAGATTTAAAATGATCTAACAAATCTTTTGAGTTCTTTAAAATCCACCTATGGTTGATTCCACTACGATTATAAATAGTGTCACAGTATGCTTGTTGACCTTCTTTGACAGCAGACAAGATTTAAGTTAAATGGGCGGACAGCTCTGTAGTTGAAGATAATGAAGATCCAGCTATATACCTTTTTTTGTACGGATTTTTGTGAAGTTTAGATATCCAGTACAAATAATGTAACTCTTTATGTTCCTCTTTCATTGGAATATTGAAAGAGGATATAAAAGAGCTATGGTTGGCTATGATTTCATCTTTGTTAAATGTAGTCCGTTTGTATGTAGCACTAGCGGAAGTATTACCATCAATGCCTAGTTCTTTTATTAGACAATTAATAATGTGCTTTACATACAAAAACTATATTATTGGAAGCCTTGTCTGCTGGCGTGACAACATACCTGTCATGTAAGGAAGAGAGACAATTGAGAGCTTCACGATCTCTAAATACAGAAGCACACATTTGCAAAGTTTGTCTATTCGGCTTCGTACAAGAGATCGGATAGTCCTTACCCAGTCCGACAGTGATTCAAGCTCTGGTTCTTGGTCCTTTTCCCTCTTTATCCAGGCTCTAGCATAGTCCTCCACAGCGTTCATGATGATCTTAAAGTTGTGATTCCAATTTATACGGTGCGGTTCCCTGAATTTAAGTCCATGGGAAACCACATTACGTAATAAATCATTTTCAATTATCTTAAGATCACCCGTGATGACATGACCAGATGGACCATAGACAAAGGAGAAGCATAGCAATCACATGTCAGAGGGGACTTTAGATATTCTTCAATGTTTAGGTCCTGCAAAGCCTTTTTGTGGTTGAAAATTTTACTACTTATGGTTTTAGTGTAGCGGTAGGAAACAATTGGTGTTGACTGATTTTTGAAATATGGAGGATTTTGAGATGTAACTTCCTTACGATTCAAAATATTGCTGATGTTTATAACATCTATCCCTTTGTTCTTAAATGGAATATGGAGAAATTTCCTATCCTCAGTAGTAAGAAGCTCACTTCTTACAGGCTTAAAAAGACGGAAAAGTACAACGTCGCAAATAATGCTAGTAAGTCTGTAAGAAGGAGTAAATGGATCAGTACCTGCTTTTTCTAACCCAAGATCACGTAGGTCTTTAAGTTTCGTGACTCGTAGTGAATAGAGAATGGTACGAACATGATGGACTCCCAATGGTTGTTTTAGACTTGTTACCAGATCATCAAACGTGTCTGAAAGAGATCTGTTTCAGTTTGACTGGCATCAGATCTCTGTTTGTATCGTTTGTGACCATGACTACGTTTGTGTCTACCATTAGGGTCAAACAATTTCATAACATTCACCTCACTACATTGTGGGCTAGAAAGATTTCCTACTCCTTTGATGTTATCATTACATCCATAAGGCATTGCAGTACCTAAAGTTTTTATCCAGTGAAGCTCTCGTTTTTTACGGTAAGGTGTACTAAAATTTGGACTGTTGGTGTCGTGGTAAATCTTTTCGATAAACCGGACTTTGGTCATGGTTAGATTGATTAAAGTGGTTATACAAAAACCGATAATCAGAGTTTTTAGTGTCATACCTATGACCATTCATGCGAGAACGCAATGAATTTTTGGTTTCACCGACATACAACAGTCCACATAAAGTACACTCAATTCCGTAAATGACATTTTCGGTAGAATAGTCCAGAGGGTCGTGAGAAAGGGTTTGGTAAACTTTACCGTTTAACTTTACCGTACAACTCAGACTAGAAAAGTGCATTTTTTAAAAATCTAAATTTCTTCCCTTGTCTATTTGACAATTCCAATTTCAGGTTCATTTGTAAAATGAAGAATTTTTCAAACCACTTAGTACATTTTCAGATTTTTACAAAATCTTTTGTATTATTGTCAAGTACAATTTATTACGAATTCATTTCTATTCAGTGTTTTTATCCGACGAATATTATACAAATTAAAAAGATAAACTTTTGAACTTATCAATGCAGACGTTAAGTGGGTGTTTCAACCTTTTTTTATGCTGGAACTGACAATTTATTTTATGAACACTGTTTTAGTACATATGCTGATGAGATAATTACTAAATCAATTTCAATTTTATATTGTCAAGGAAAATTGGATGATGGAATCATTTCTGACCAAACTTAACATTTGAGAAACAGAAAGAATGTCTGATACTAAACGATTGTCACAATGGCTCTACAACATTCTAGAATATAACGGAATATCAGACGAAGAAAGAGAAGAATTTAAGATAGCAGGGAAGCGTGAGGAAATCTTAGAGACCCTTATCAGCAGTGTTTTTTACAGCATTTATATTTTTGGAAGTAAAATAGAAGGAACATTTTTACCAGGTAGTATTAACATGAAAGGATGGGTTGCGATAAGGCCCTATTTTGGCCCATCTGTAGGCGAAAAATAAAAAGTATTTCATAGCCTCTTACTTTTTACCTTATTTTGTAGCAAAATGATTGTACTATTGTGAAAGACTACTTTTAAATCCTTTTGCATTAACACGGCTTGGAAAATCGTGTACAAAATTGACCCATTTTGAATGAAAATTTCATCTTGATTTAAAAGAAATTTCAAGGTAGGGCTTCAATAAAGTGAAATTTTGTGCTTATATAGTTGACGCTAGTGTTAACAATTCTATAAAAGGTTCATCATACATATACATCACTTTTAAGAACAAATTTGAATTTGAAATGAACGCTTATCTCAAGAAAAACGAGGAAAACGGAGAGATTGCGCACAATTTTTAACTACTGACAACAAGTTCAAAAATTATAGTCTTTTCAAATTGTCAGTATGTCTTGCTCGCGGAACCAGCTTGAAACTTTCACAAAAGATGTGTTTTAGTAAAAAAAGTTTTTGAATAAAATATGGAGCTGGTTCCGCGTGCAAGGCTATACTTTCTGGAAGGATATATATCACTCATTTGCGCCACTTTCCCATAGGCTCAATGTTAAAATCATTTGTGGTGGTTCATTTCAAGCACTATTTACTAAAAAATAAAAGAGCTTTTAAACTACAGACGTTGTTTTTAAAAAAATAGAAATATTAACCTTTCAAACAAGACATTTTATGAAAGAATTTACTTAATTTTATTTTTGACTTTCGCGGTGGGGTGAAAACGGGTCTTATCGCAACCCATCCTTTGGAATAATAGATATACATATAA